>CAUYON010065100.1:0-24321 GCA_963573935.1 Arctocebus calabarensis
GGAGAGAAACGGAGAGAGCTTCTCTCTCCCCACTAGAATTTTCTCCCTCTAACAGATGCCTTAATGTTTTCTGTATTCTTTTCTTTCTTTTCTGTGAATAAATTCTGTCTTACAAAAAAAAAAAAAAAAAAAAAAGAAAAGAAATAGGTACTAAAAACTCTAGATTGCATCATTTAAATTTTTCTTAAGTGTAAGATAATGTTTTGAATTACACTTTACTACCTACTTGCTTTATTTTAAAAAATTATGTGTTGTGTAAATCATCAATAAAAGTACATAGTATTGCTTATTTGAAAAAGAATGGTTAATAGGGCGGAGCCTGTAGCTCAAAGGAGTAGGGTGCTGGCCCCATATGCTGGAGGTGGCGGGTTCAAACCCAGCCCTGGCCAAAAACTGCAAAACAAACAAACAAACAAAAAGAATGGTCAATAGTACATTCATTCTTATACCAAAAATACTGAATCAACTGTAATAAAATTCAAACCATGAAGGAAACTATCAGCAGCACTGGTGTTCTCTCTAACCCTGAAGCATGAGCCGCTTTTTGATGCATAGCAGATTCTTTGGGATGTGAAATTATATAAAAATGGGTATGTACAAATGCAGAAAGAAAGTAGGTAAAGGCTTATTTCACCTCTCAAAAAACAGTTTCTCAATGTGTATTTTTTAACAAAAACGTATAATGTAGCAGTCAGCAGAAGTATTTGGGAATTAAAGGCATATAGTACAATGTCTGCTGTTAGAACCAATACTCTATGACCACACAACTATTCTAGCTTATCTACCAGATTTTTTTGGTCAAAATTTCTTTTTCCTTTTTCTTTGTTCTTCATTTTCAATTGGTAGAGAATTGTGTGAAGCTTAATGTATGCTTAAGAAAGAACGCATTGGTGAGATCTACAGGCTCAGGTGTCAACCAATATACCTTCAAAGTCCCCTATCCCAATTCTTCTGATAGGCGTCAGCTGAGAGTACACATAGCCCTTTCACTTATGTCTCATGTATAATTTCAGGTCTCAACATTCCTTGATATAGGTAATTATAGTAAAACTTCCACTTTTCATAAAGCCTGAAAAAAAGAAAAATGGGGTTGGAAATGGACAGAACCAGAATGCCCTGCTACTGAAATATTCCAATAGCTGGCAGCAATGATCAAGAATGTTATATTTATAATGTAAGTGCACATAATCCCTAAGCAGATGATCTCAGATGGTCGATGATAATAGCTAACTTCTGATGCACTTGTATTAGGCATTGTTCTAAGTGCAATACATATCACTTAATACTCATGTACTAAAAAAAAAGAATCCTCATTTTACACAAAATGACACATAAAAGACACATAAAAATTGATTGTTAATTTTTACATTTTTAGCTTATTTTAACTTAACACATGAAACTATTTACCAACCTTTTGATGTAGACCAAGGGTTTTCATTGACTTTCAGATGCTAAGTAGTTTCACATTATTCTTTTTGCTTAAACTATACTATACAGTATCATTTCCAGTTTGGGTGTCTTTAAGGTCAATGAGAGCTCAAAAGAATCTGGAAAGCAAGCTAAATAAAGGAATATTCCAGACGTTTTACATTCATCTTCTACCCTCACCCCAGGCAATCTTTCATAGTTGTCCTGCCCACACCTATTTAAACTGCAATTTGTTTTAGCAATTCATCTTTAAGTCTTTCCAAAGCATTCAACTTAAATTTCATAAAATCAAGAACCCTTTATATTTTTGTACTCAAATTTCATCAGTTTGCATAATTAAATTACAACTGCACATTCAACTGGCACAAACAAACTTAAAAACAAATATAAATTACTTGGGGAAAGCATAGCAGCAAGTAAACAGATGAACAGAAATGCACTATTTTTTCAGAGGGTATTCTACTAGCCTGAAGCAGGGGTGGCTAACAATGCTTCTACTTTATACCTATCTTTTCCTAATTGCAAAGAAAACTATTTAATAGGTATATTATGTTTCTTGAAAAAATGGATTTACAAATAAAAAGTATTAACAAATTTGGTAGAGAGGTTTACAATGACGCCAAATTTCTATACTATTACTGAAAAACAACACATTCCTTCTTATCTTTCTTTAATTAGAAACTCTAGGAGACTCTTCCAATAATAGTTTAAAATTAGGATCGAAATATTCCATCCCAAACTTAATTAAGTATAAAGAGACCCCTACCCAAAGCATAAATACATGCATTCTCTCTCACACACACACACCTTAAAATTAACAAATTAAGAAAACAAAGGATTTAAAAATTTTTTTTTATTGTTTGGGATTCATTGAGGGAACACAAATTAGGTTATGCTGATTGCGTTTGTAGAAAATTAAGTTTTGAAAAAGAAATTTTCTTCCTACTAGAGAATACCATCACCTTTTGTGGAAAAATCCCTAAATTTAAAATTTGGGTTCAGACAGTTACTACTTATTTGACACAAGGTAAGTCACTCTGCTTCCCTGAGCTACAGTATCCTTCTTTGAAAAAGAGGAAATAATAACAGTTCTCTTCATTTCACAGAAATATGCTCACAATTATATAAAATAAAATACATGAAAACTCTCTGTACATTATCAGTCATCATATATATAAATTATTATTACTGAAAAGCCCAGTTTATATTTTGGACACACAACTTCAGAAGGAAGGGAGGTCATTTTCAAGGCTGAGATCCAAAAGCCTAAATTACTTTCCCACTCCACCGAGGCAGTGATGAGAGCGCAGATGAAGCAAATTCTTGATTAACCAGGAAAAGAATATCATAAGCTTGGGAGCGAGACCAATTGCAGATTCAAGGAAGCAAAAGTGCCTAGGATGCACTAATGCTGTAATGCAGACTGTAAACAGAGATAAAAATCTAGAAGCCAAACAGTAAGTCCTGGGCAGAAAATATTAGGGAAGAGACAGAAAGATCAGGGTAAAAAATACAACTATTCCAAATACAAACTATTATTTCATCTTATATGGTACGCTTTGATGCACTTATAAACTAAAAGAGAATTTTCATGTTTTTGCTTTTCCTTTCTATTGGTCAAAATAATTAACCATAGGTTAGGAAGTTAAGAAAACAATAGGATGGACGTCACTGAAGTTCAAGTGTATTAATTGGATTCCTTTGGGTACAGTTTGTTTCCCTTTTTCTCTGGCCATTAATCCAGTGGAGGAAAGTGATCTAACACAGCACCGGGGCATGAAGGGAGGGACCCTAAGAGCCTGTCTCTCTATGATGTCTGTTCTTGTGCATCCAGGCCGCCTATTGAAACTAACAATGCCTGCTGCTACTGCCGAAGAGGATCATCCAAACTCTGAAAATGAAACACATTACACAAAGGGATGAAAGAATTCTTATTCCACAGGGTTTAGCTTGCAGCTGGTCATGCATGCCAGAGGGATGTGCCATGAGTATGACAAAGAAGCTTCCAAAGAGAATGGAAGGGGCAGCCAGCCGGACATTTTGAAATACTTAGAAAACTATTCTTTTGAAACTAAGGCAATAAACTAGACTTCTTTACAGCAAGACTTGAGAGAGTCAGTTTTCTTTTTCTTTTTCTTTTTTCTTTTTTTTTTTTTTTAGCTCTGCAATTCACCCAGGTGTGAATATTCTTGCAATTAAAGGAAACCTTTGAGAATTTCTATTATACATTTGGGGGGTTTCTCACAGAAAAAATCATATTCTATAAAATTGATTCCCCCCCCCCCCAATGGATTGGAGCTCAGTATTTTTTCCTGATTTTAAAACTGTGGGCAGAAATAGGTCCAGGATTTTTCTACAATTGATATACGGACATTAAAATAAATATGTTTGTTATACAAAATAGCACACTGGTTAAGAGCTCAGCCTTTGAGTTTAGATCAGTGATGAAATGGATGGAACACTCATTACATAAATAATATCAGGTCCCATGGACTCTAATGGTCTAGAATAGCAGTTCCAGGAAAGAGCTGCCAACAAAAGGTGTTCCAAATAGAATGAAGAGTCATTAAGAACTTTCCCTGCCGCCTCCATTTCTCTTGACCCTTTAATTGGTCACAGAAAGTCCCAGTCCAGTTCTTCAGCAGCCCTGGACATCAATGTCTACAGGAGTACCAAAAGCAGCACCTAGGAGTTTAGAAAGACAGTGCAACAGTGGGCTCCAGCCTTCTCTTCTCTCTTCTAAGCTCACTCACTCCTAGCCGTCAAAAACTGAACATTGGCCTTCCCACCCTAGCCTTTGCCCATTTCTATTCCAAAAAGTTCATGTTCCTCCCTTTATAGAATATTTGTGAGAGATCCCTTCTTTGTCCATAATGGTGTACACATTAGATTTAGATATGTATGCATACATATATGTATATATGTGTGTATGTATATTATATATGTGTATATATATATATATACGCACACACACCAATATTAACAGATTCAGATAAACTCCACTTAACTAGATGTGTGGCCTTGTGAAAGTTATTTAATCTCATTTAGCCTTAGATTCTTCATTAGTAAAATGAAAATAATACTTGCCTTATGAGATTGTTGTAAGAATAATGAGAGAATATTTACCTTATAGTTTAGTTATGAGCACAAAGGGTGATCTAATAAATGGTAGCCATTGTTCTTTTCTATAACAATAGTCCACCCAAGAAACTGAAGTAAGAATTGAAACCTAGTATCAAAAATTTCCACCTATCCTGTTAGGATGCTATTATTAATTTAAACCTTGTATCATTTATTTCAGATTAGATTACACTTTAAGAAAAGCATTGCTGGCTCCGCGCCTGTGGCTCAACGGGCTAAGGCGCCAGCCACGTACACCTAAGCTGGCGGGTTCGAATCCAGCCCCCGGGCCCGCAAAACAACAATGACGGCTGCAACCAAAAAATAGCCGGGCGTTGTGGCGGGCGCCTGTAGTCCCAGCTACTTGGGAGGCGGAGGCAAGAGACTCGCTTGAGCCCAGGAATTGGAGGTTGCTGTGAGCAGTGATGCAACGGCACTCTACCCAGGGTGACAGCTTGAGGCTCTGTCTCAAAAAAAAAAAAAAAAAAGAAAAGTTAGTTTATCCTTCAAGAGTGAGAAGTTGCCTTTCATAATTTGAGGTCTTCTCAAATCTGCAGACAACATACCTGAAAACACAGGCTGGCCTTAGTGGAAAGTTTCGGACTGCTGCTGTTACTCAAACAAGAAGTTTTCCTGCTGTCCTAGAATCCTTACATACAAAGAGCTGCTGTTGGTCCTCTTCTTCCTTTTTCCTCTTTGCCCTGTATTACTTTTCCCATGCTGTTTAACAAATTGTTTCAAAATTGTCTATTTAAAACAACACATATTTATTATGTCACAGCTTCTGGGCATCAGGAGTCTGGGCATGGCTTAACTGGGTGCCTCTGCAAAGCTTTTGACATACTATTGGCCTGGGCTGCATTCTCATCTGGCAGCTTGACTGGGGAGGAGCTGCTTTTATAATCAGTCAGGTTGTTGGCAGAACTCTTCTCTTTGTAGTTATAGGAGTATGAGTCCTGGTTTCTTACTGGCTGTCTGCCAGAGGCCACTCTCACCTTTTGGAAGCTGCTCATCCCACTTTGCCACAAGAATCCCCACCCCTCCTCCCACCCCTGCCACCACCGTTTTTTTTTCTTTTTGAGACAGAGTCTTACTCTGTTGCCCTTGGTAGAGTGCTGTGGCATCACAGCTCACAGCAACGTCAACTCTTGCACTTAAGCAGTTCTCTTGTCTCAGCCTCCCAAGTAGCTGGGACTACACATGCCCGCCACAACTCCTGGCTATTTTTTGTTGCAGTTGGTTAGTCAGTCCAGGCCAGGTTCAAACCCGCCACCCTGGTATATGAGGCTGGTGCCATAGCCACTGTGCTACAGGCACCAAGCCGACCACCAGCTTCTTTAATGCCAGCAAGGGGGAGGAAGTTTTTGGAGCTTATCTGCTATGTTATATATGCAATGTTATATAATGTAAAGTAATCTTGGGTCTAACAGCTCATCCTTGGCCATGTTCCATTGGTTGGAAGCTAGTCACAGGTCCTGCTCACACTCCAAGAAAGGGGATTGGACAAAGGCAAGGATAGTAGAGTGTGGGCATCCCTAGCAATCACCGTAAACTCTGTCTGGGTCACTCCTTCTGGTTCCTTTTCCGCCCACTATTCACATCACGTGTACCAAGCTCTTTAAAAAGTTTCTCTTATTTAATTTTCTCAACCTCTTTTTCAAATAGGTGCTATTCTCCTCATTTCACAGATGTGGAAATTGAGGTCGGGAAAGATCAGTAGCCCAATATCGCATGTCTAGTCTGTGTGGAGATTCTAAGCTGGGTCATCCTGCTTTGGAAGCTTCTTGTCTTCACTCTGCTGTGTTATATCACTTTTCACTCTAGAAACAATTAATCTAGTCCAGGACTTTGACCACCTTTACTTTAGGTTAGTAGACATTTACTGAACACCAACTGTGTGTAGCATTGCACACTCCTCAGTAGGAATAAAGAAAGAATGTGCAAAGCTCAGAGCCTTGGAAGAAAGGGTGCCATTTTTTTGGTGAGGTCTTAGAAGGTGTGACTTGCACCTGAGCTGGGTTTTGAAGTTCATATCAGCAGGGTCATATTACACATGCAGGCCCACTTTGACTGAGTCTTGGGGGCTGTGCAGAGTGTTTCCACTGGAAACCTTTCCTTCTTTCAGCACAGGCAGCAAGAGATAAAGTGTGGCTTATAAAATTCAAGTTGGGTATCAATATGAGAGAAACTGTGACATGATCCCGGATGGCATTTGGTAGCAGGTGCCTAGAAAGTTATATATAGAAGGATGAAGAAGTCTTGCTATCTGTGTCAGTGTGTACTGTGATAGATTAGTCATGTCTGCCATGGGCTCAGAAAAGCCAAAAGGTAGCATGTATGTTGTGAATTTACTAAACATAGTGCTATGAAAATGTAAGCCAGCACAGTTTTTATCATTGCTTAGGAGGATGGTTCCCTGAATCTATTAAGATGAGATGAATTTTCCTATATGTGGCACTTGGTTCTAAGGTGTGCTGATCTGCTGTTCAAAAGGCTGGTTTGTACCACCAGCCCAAACTGCATCGAAGGTCACCAAGTTGCTTCCCTTAGACTGCCAGGAAAGGATCACTCTGGCCAAAGACTCCCCAAGCAAGGCCAGACAATCAGCATCTGACTCTCCTCCCAACTGTGCCATGATCTGGCTCACATCCTCTGCTCTGTGTGTGCAGAACAAGAGACCCAGAAGATGGGGGGCAGAGAAGGAAACAAGCTTCAAAGTGTCCTGTGTGACTTCTTTCCTAGATTGTCTATCTGCTAATCCAGAGGATTTTGTCTTAGAATATTTGTGAATACAGGTCTTTTGCTGAGAGAGGGGGCAGTGGCATTTTCTGACCAGGCCAACAAACTGTTGATCATTTGTACTCTTTACTTCTGAAGTCCACACTTTTCCAGTGTTGCCTTTGGTAGCTGAAGACTATGTCCCTGTGTTCAACCTCTTATTAGTATGATTATCTTTTGGAGTCATGAGCTGCCTAAAGTCAGCAGTTGCCTGCCAGCCTATCATGGTGCCATCTCCATGAGTTATTAGAAAGGTTTACAAGGCCAGGATAAACAGCCAGAATCAAGAGAGAGAGACAGGCCTCCCTCCTTTGCTTACGTTATTGTCAGGGGAGGATGCCAGAAGAGGTTGGAGCAAAGGAAAGAGAGAGGGGGAAAAAGAAGGGCTAAAAGAAAGAGAAATAAGAGGAGAGGGAGGGAAAGGATGAAGAAAAGAGGATTAGAGGAAAAGAAGGAGCACAGAGAGAGAGGGAGAAAGATTTCCCCTTAGAAGTGGTATGAGCTGATGCTTATTTTCCACCATTTAAGTTGCCTCCAAGTGCAGCCGGGAAATTCACACAACATGTAGGCGTGTAGGACTATGCCTTCTTTCTGTTGATGACCTACTACCATTGTGTGACCCTGGGTAAGTCTTTTGCTGCTCTGGACAGCCAGTTTCTTCTCTTTCCATTGGCAGGACTGTCAACTACCAGGGATGATAAGTGCATAGATGCACAGGCCATTGGAATGCTATGAATCCTTTAATGGAGGTATTTTGAAAAGTAATAAGCTTGATGCCACCTTTCTCATTTAAAAAGTGCATTCATGCTTTCTAATCACTAAATTGTCACCTTGTGTGCAGACAGCTTACTGCATTAGTGGGGCTAAGAAGGTCTTGAATGTGCTGGGATAAATAAATTATCATTGGTACTTAAGGATGCCAGTTTTAATCACGACTGAGGACTTTGGGAGCAAATGCTTTTGTTTCTTTGATTGCTTTTGGTCTCTAGCCAAAGACCCCCTGCCCTGAGTTAATATATTCAGCTCTGAAGACCAAGCTCTTCCTTCTTACCAGCAGAATCAGAGCTGCTTTATGGCGATCATAAGAAAGTCTTGGGAATGTAAGTAAATAAATATTTAAATTATATAAAACTGGAAACAGTGTGGTCCGGTACTTTTTTGTTTTTATTAAGTGTTTATTTTCAGGTTGGATTAGTCATTGAATGCAGTTTCCTGGATACTCTTTAGGTCATAAGTGGGCTTCACCCTATAGGTTTATCCTGACTGCTGTAAAATGGCAACTTTCAGCTTATAGGAGCCGTGCTATTTGAATTCAAAGAGTACCTGACTGGGTTTAGGTGATGGACCATGAAAAGGAATTAGAGGAGTAATTAGAACAAGCCCTTTGGTTTCCTTATCCTGATGGCATATAAAGAATCTTTAAAATATCCCAGATGACTTCTTAGGATCACATCCTTCTCTGTAATGAACATTAATGACCTAATGCTGTACTGGGTATTGATCAGAATCCAATGACTTATGACTTTGGTCATCATGAGTATCCAGTTGGAAGATACCCTGACTGGCTTTGATTCTCCAAAGAGAATATTTATTTTCTCCAATGTTGAGTATCAAAATCCAAGGTCAGAGTTCATGTCTGCCACGATTTCCCATATCAGAAGGAGTGCCATTTGTCAAGGGTCTTCTTTTCTTTTTCTGCTTTAGTATCTACAGCTATATTTACAAGTGGAAGGACAGCTGCCTGAATAATAGACAGTAGAACTTGGATTCGTTGAGACGTTCGGAATACTCATCTCTTAGTTCCAATGACAAATATTTATTGAATGGATCCTGTGTGCTAGACACTGTCCTAAGCTCTGGGGTTTTAGTAGGAAACAAAACAGATAAAAATCTCTGTTTTAATGGCATTTACATACTGGTAATATATTGTGGCTAATCATATTTTCTGGTGAACTGAAGAACAAATATTTATGAATCATTCCATTCACTGGGCATTTTGTATGGGCTTTTCATGGCACCTCTTTTGGAAGTAAGGCTTTCTAAAATGCCTGTCCCAATATTCTTATATTAAGTAGAGTTGGGAAAACTCAATTGGATCTCTGAAGATTAGGATTTTCCCAGATGGATAAAAAACCTGAACATCTATTACTTTTGGCAATTTCTAAAGAACATGCAGAGTAGGCGGAGTTTATATTAACCACGCTGTCCCACAGTGGTTAGATTTTTAAACAATTTCCAACCTCTAGCGTGCTTTCTTAATTTTCACTTCTCTCTCAAGGTAGAAACACTAGAGAAAAAATAAACCCATTTTGAAATAATGGCTGAGGTTTCTAACATTTTAGAGGCTTGGGACACTTTGATTTTATTATCCTTCTTGGATAGTTTTTCATGCCTTTGCTTTGCATGGAAATTTTGGGTTTCATATCTATTAAAATCTATTTTCTTTTGCAAGCAGTTATTTAGCTCTAAGGACACCAATGTGAAAATAAGCTCTGCATGTCTGCCAAGCTCTTACAGCACAGTTGAGGGAGATAAGAAGAGGTATTATATATCAGATGAGTAAGAACAAAATAGAGGCAGATACAGGATGCTGTGAAAACAGACATGTTGAGTGTGCTTTATCCTCCTGTAGGCTGGGGGGTATAGGTACATGGGACTTGGGGGGGCAGCTTTAAGAGGAGGCATATCCTTAATTCTTTACTATGGAATTCTAACTAAATTTCTGAGTTTAACTAAGATGGAGAAGTCCAATAGAAAATTTTTATTTCATATATTTTACATAAATGATAAGAATATATATTATTGGGTTAATGATAGTAACATTTAGAAAGCTCCACGTGCTAGGTGCTGTGCTAAACAGTCTACTGGCACCGTGTCATTTAATTCTCATTGCGTCTCCTGTGAAGTTGGTAGTTGTAGCTCTGTTTTAAAGAGGAGGAAACTGTGGCCCAGAGAGGTTGAGTGACATGGCTGAGATCACACAGCTAAGAAGCTACAGCTGGGATTCAAACTGGGGCATCCTTGCCGCCAAAGCCAGTGCTCTAACCAGTTCTTACTGCCTTTCTTGTGGTGCTGCATTCCCCAGTGCATCCTCTCCATAGATACCTTGGATTGAGTCTTTCCATGACTGCTTCATACTTAGAGCAATCAACATTCACCCTAAGAAGCTGGGTGGAATTCCTTCCTTGCATCAGTACTTGACTTCCTCTTAATTCAACTCTATCTCTTTCTATTAGCTCTCTAAGTAGCTAAGTGTTACTATGACTTGAAGTGTGTGTGTTCCTTGATCCAGTTTGGACTTACTATGTAGCCTCGGTCAAGCCATGTTAAAATCTTTCTGAGTTTCCTCATTTATCAGGACAGACAAAAGCAATATTAATATTTCTGACTGAAGATGACATGAGATGCTTTCATCTGTGGCTTTTGTCCCCAGGAGCTGACTTGTAGCTGGACTGATCCACTCTTGAACTTCTTCATCTTCTGTGAGGAGGTCATAGTCGCATTTGCTTCTCTAAGCGCCTACAGCACAGTCACAGCCCACTCTGTTGCCCAGTCTCCAAGCATTTCCACGATCCCCCATCACTCCTAGACTGTCGTCAATGCAGTTGTCTCTGTTTCAGATGACGACCTTGCCCCAGCTGTCCCTGGAGGATGGCAGCTTGATGAGTAAGCCCTGAAGCTTGCTAGAAGTGTCTCAGCATTTCACATGCCTGCGTTGATTGGACAAACCCTAGTATGGGCCTTAGGACTTGGTTGGCCTCGACATTACTATTGAAAATGTCTCTCTGACTTGTGTTTCCTTTTTCAGCAAATGAAAAGATTGAAGACATCAATGGCTGTCCGAAGAACAGGTCGCAAATGGTAAGTGGTGCGTAGGTAGTGTTGTGTTATGTTAGCGAGCCCTGCCTCTAAGTGATATTGACCTTCTTGAAAGCATTCACTCCAGAGGCTTTACTCCAGGGGGTTAGATTAATAAACTCATAGTCATTTCCAAGTAGCTATGCTCTGCTTCTGACATTTGTTGGTATTTATTAAAAATAGCTGTGTTTTTAGGTGGAAACAGTGAAAAAATATTGTCCTTGCTCTCTTAGACACAAATTATACAGAAATGGTGCAAACATATACATGTTTAGAACTTGAACTGCTGTGACTTCCTCAAAGACCCACAGTAATATGTATTCATGCATAGTGCTGGGGCTTTGAGGGCGTGATGGCGTCTTACTAATGAGAAATTGCATCATGGGTCTGAGGGCCTTCAAAGGGTAGATGACATCTGGACCATTCTCGGTGTAACCTTGACAAGTGACATTCTCTATAGCGAAATACATTTTAGCTCTATTATTATTGCTTTTAAACCAACAAAAAATTAATTGTTTAAAGTCTATTCTTTTCTTGTTGCATGTCCTATACCTCATCTTCAAATTAAAACTCATGCTCATTGTTGAGTTCAGAAAAGCATTGAATTGTTATACTCTGAGTATTTAGCTTTTCACTTCACAACACTTTGCAAGCATGAATATTCACATAAAGAATGTGTTGTTATAGTCTGTTAAGATGCTCCTGCTACCTATTAAGATAACTTCCAGAAATCTGAAAAAGGCATAATTTAATAGATCTCATTTCAAGAGCATACCAAAGTGATTGGCGTTCCTTGGGTTTACAGTTTAATTTTCTGAGTTGTTTTATCCTAGTAAGTTGAGCAGAGAGGCAGCCTTTTCAGTCAACTCTTTTCCATGCACAAAAACGGTTTTCTTCTGAAGAGGTTAGGAGGGGGTATCATTTTTCCATTTACATTCTAAAACAAGTTTCTCTCTTTTTTTAATTGTTTCACTGGAGGTTTTGTTTCTTTGCATTTGATCCAAAGAACAACCGCTCCTGACATAGGAAAGTCCCCAGGCAGACATCTCATGGCTGCTTCGACTTTGGGCAAAGCTTGGCTGCTATTTTTTGCTACAGCTACTGCAGCTGTCTAGTGTATTAATAATTGAGAAAATTTGGATGATAGAAGACTTAATTTTAGTGCAAGTATTTTACACATGCAGTTATATCTTCACATGAAAGAGATGCAGAATTTCCCTCTAGGATAGATACCAAGTCAATTGCCTCAGCCCATTACAATGCACGTGTGAACTGACGTTCTAAGGTAGTAAAGCTATTATTCTATTTGGTGCATTTGTATTTTCTGCACTCTCTGTTAGAGATGTTGCATATTGCTAAAGCCCACTTTCAGGCTTATAAAATACAGGTTGAGTAGCTCTTATCCAAGATACTTGGACCAGAAATCTTTTGGGAGTCAGATGTTTTTGGATTTGGGAATATTTATATTATTCTTACAGCATCCTTAATCCCAGAATCCAAAAATGTTCCAGTGACCATTTCCTTTGAGTGTCATGCTGGTGCTCAAAAAGTTTTAGATTTTGGAGTATTTTGGCTTTTAGATTTTCAGATTGGGGATGCTCAACCTATAATATTATTACCTCATATTCTTCTTTGCAAATTTTAGTTCTGTATGCAAACAAGTTATTTCTAAATGTTATTATAGCACCAAAACAATTTTGTAGTTTCTCTGTGACTTCCAGCTATATCATGCTACATTGTTTGGGGGATTTTTCTCCTTTGTGGACTGTTTTTTTAGAACACACGAATATAAAATCCTGTAATTGTCTGTGATAATTAGTTCCAGCTTAGGGGCGGAGAGGCAGACACAGTTTTGTGCTAAAACTAGCAGGGAATAGTTCAGCATACAGGATGTGAGTTCGGGAAAATGTAAGAATCTTCACCACAGTCATTCCATTCTGCAGGAAATGAGAGAGATGGTGATAAGGACAACAGGGACATTGTCCTTGCCCCTACTTCACAAAACAATGACAAAACATGAGGCAGAACTTCACTGCAGGCAGGAAGTCCTTATAGGACACACCTGTATGTGTGCACACTTGCAAATACAGGCTTAAAGCATTTTTGCTCATGAGAAGGGTAATTTGAGAATATGGCACAGGGTGTGGGCTACCATTTCTAGACTTCTTAGGTGGTTAGCCTCCAAATTAGGTTTTGTGTGGGATGGCCGATGATAAACATATGTTATTGTTGTTTGCTAAATATTGCCTGTTTGGAGGAGACCAAAGGGGAATGTCAGTGGAGGGTGTGATTTTGGCAAAAGGAAGAGGACACACATGAGATGAGAGCGTGGGAAGGGGATTTTATTGGGATTTTCTTTTAACTGTTACTCTCCCCCAAATAGTAAGTGTGGAGTTAACGTGGTCACTGTCTAAGAAAACAGGTAGTATTCCTTCAGGGCCTTTAATAATGGAGTCAAAGGCAGTTCTGGTTCAGATGTGGAGTAGAGTGGGTACGATTCCAGTTTTCTAGCGGCCAATTCCCATCCTCAGCTAAAGCGTAGGTGGGAGTGTGAGCTCTGCAGTAGGGATGTGCTCCGGAAGAGAACACACTTTCTCCTCCTTCCCTTCACGCCTCCTGACTCACCAGACCCCCAGGTGCCCTGTTCTTGGCTCCAAGTACCTCCACCTAGGCTCTGCTTCAAGTTCTGCTTTCTTCCCAGGGAATGGGGAAGTGGAAACAGATACTATAGAATATGGGCTGGGGAATTCCAGGGCTGGCAGCACGTGAGCATAATGGTGCATACACTTAGAGTGTCAATCAGCAAACAGTCACAGAGTGTCTACCAATGGCAGGCAGTGCGGGAGGGTAGGTGAGCACATGGGTGAACAAGATGTGATGAGTGGGCCAAGAGAGGAGAGAATGACTAGAACAGAACATTGCAGTTGCTTTAGTCGATATCTGTGCGACATGGAGCAGTGGGGGCCCATTCCTCCCCACCCAGGGCAGGGGAGGTTAATTTCTAAGGGGTGAGCCTTGAAAGGTGAGAGTGGTAACTGCAAGGGATGATGAGCAGAAGAGGATTTCAACCAGAGAGCCAGGCCTGAAACCCATTTCTGGAGAATCTGTTTATCTGAGGTTATCCTGGATCCTGCAGAGGAAGGTTTTGTAAACGTATTCCTCAGTCATACCAAATCGCCCCCAACTGCATCTGGCGAGCCTCTGCCAGCCTCTCTGCAGCATCAGCCCCATGCCCTGCTGATGAAAAGTATGGCATGGAAGAACCCAGAGCACGGCAGACCCATAGGCATGGAGGTCCTTGCAGATCTGGGGCGAGCATTCTGCATTCTTCATCACTCCCTAGATTTCTGGATCTAGGGGAATAAACCCCCAGCGCTTCAGAACACATTTTTTCTAAAGGAAAAAAACTGCAGCCATTAACTATTATGGATGGATGTTCAATCCTGGAATCTGGGCCATGAAAGTGCTGCTGGTTGGAAATGGTGATATTTTTAATAACAGTGTGAACAAGTGTCTACGCAGCACTTTAAGGTTTACATATTCTCACGCGCCTTTGGCCCTCCTGGTTCTACTGTGGGCTGGGTGAGAAACCTGGGTCCAGTCCCCAGGACTCAGCCTTGTTCCCTTCCATCTGCATCCATAACCCTGCATGCCCAGATCTTGGCTGGCATAAGATGGGACTGTGACTACGACCCAAAGACAGAGACGCATGGCAGCTGCTTTCCTTTCCTAGAGCGAGCCCTGGCCTCTGCTTGTTGTTAAGGAGTTCTTTACCCTGTCTCAGTCTGACCTAGATGCTTTGGGGGCCAAATCCTTGGGGATGGAACTTTAGAAATAACACCCCCGCCCCAACCTCTCTCTCCCCACCAACTTTATCCCCTTGGCCTTTAAATAAGTTTGTGTGTGTGCGTCAGAGCTTGTTAAAATGTTTTGTCTGTTTAACATTGCCATGACAACCTAAGGGCATCTCTTTGACTTTCAAGTAGCGTGTTCAGCAGAGTTATGTATTAGTTTGGAAGGAAAAACATTGCTTGGAGCTCAGCCAGAAGTGCTGGGGCAGCCACTGCTTAGCTCCCTTAACTCACTGGCTCTCAGACATCGGAGGCATTGGCTCACTCTGGAGCCTGGGAATAGCCAGCCGCAGGGGGTGGTTTTCTTTTTTAATCATTATTATTTTAAGCAGCCTGGTTTTCTGTTGTTGATTAGGAGAGGCACAACGTTAGCCAAGCCTGCTTGCCTTTTCAGCAAAAAAGCATCAGCCTAGGCCTGCTGTCCCCGCCCCTCTCCCCAACCCGGCTGGCCTCTTCTGGGGGTCTTGGGGAGTTCTCTTGCTTTCCTCCCTTAAATGCATCTCTGGACCCAGGGCCAGCCTGAGCCTGAGTGGGAGAACCAGCAGGGGCAAGCCTCGGCTCCTTCTCTTCCTCTGTGGCCTTGAGCTAATTATTTAACCTTCTGAAACTTCAGATTTCTTGCTCTATAAAGCAGGATTAATAATAATACATACTTAATAAAGTTCTCATGAAGACTAATGAGGCAATTGAAATGACAATAATGAGTAATAATAATTAAAGTGGTAAAATATAAGCAGAGTTTATAGTGTTTTCCTCATGCCAGGTGCGTTCTGAATGCTTTGCAAAGACAATGTTTTCTCTTAGTTCATCCTTCCAACAGCATCTTTGATGCAGGTGAGCACAACATTCTCCTGGTATATGATCAGTGCTCAATAAATGGCAGTTTCTGTGATGATGGTCGTTCATGTTAGTGGTCAATCATATTTGAGGGGGTGGTTGGCACCCTTTGGAAAATCTGAGAAAAACTGCCAGCTCTCTCATCCACCGATTGCATGGCCCCCCACCCTCCAGTGTTGCACACAGCCTGAGCAGATCATGGGCTCCAGGGGGTTCCAGAGACCCCAGAATTGGTACCCTTGTTTATAGGGCACAGCTCTCCTTACCCTTACCCTGTCCTTTCAGGGGTGGCTTAATGGAAAATGGTAACACCTGAGTTTCTAAGACAAAGTGAGTCTGCACTTAGACGCAGAGAAGGGCCGAGCAATGGTTTTCAAACTTCTTTGCCATAAGCAGAACCATTTTCCCTATTAAAATCCTTTGTGGAAGCTTCTGTGTGAAAGCCACTGGAACTGAGTTGCTGCTCTAAGCAGAGCCACCTTACCCACCACTGCAGAGGGTCAGTGCCTGGGGAGACACAGTGGGACAGAGCCCAGGAGGGAATGTGGCAGTGCCAGCCCTCCTTTATTTGGTCCTCCTCTGTCTCACTCTTTTGTACTAAGACGCTACAAGGTGTCACAGCTGAGAGCAGGCTCTGAGGCCGACTGCTGTGACCCAGGGCATGCCCCTTAGGCTCTCAGGGCCCAGTTCCTATTACAGCAGTAGCGACCCTCACAGGGTTGTCCGGGCTTCCATGAGATGATCTGCACGAAGTGCCGCCCACTGCTAGGCACAGGGCAGTGCTCGTAAATGATGGTTCTTGTGGTGGTGGTGATTTCTCAAGTATTGCCTCCAGCGTGACCAGCCCCACCTTTGGGTGGGGGCTTATTAGAGTGTAGACGCCTGAGTTTATTTGTTTACCTATGTCTTGCTGAATGATAGTACTAGACTCAAAGGAACTCCCCACCCAATCTCAAGGCCCAAAGCAGTGTTGATCAATCTTGGCTCAGGCCCATCTTAGCAATGTGAGTCTGGGTGATCCACTTGGCTTTATTTAGCACTTCACGTCTTCCCTGGAAAACATGGATGAGCAGGACGTTGCATGTAGCTAGCATGGAACTTCAGTGAGGAAGCATTTACTGAGCACTCGCTAGTATCTATGTGCTGAGAGCTGACCAAGTTATTATATTACTCCTCAAAACAGCCCTATGCCATAGGTGCCATTATTGTCTCCATTTTGCGCACGGGGACTGGAGATTGGAGATTTAAAGGTTGTTTTGGGCCTTAGATTATTTATCTAGGAGGTAGACTTGGAGCTCGAACCCAAGACTGTCTAGTTTCAGAAACTGTGGTGTTCAGCCCCGTGACCAAGAATAAGAAATGTTTATTATAAATAAATATGCCCAATAAAAATAATCTCTACCTCTCCAACTTTTCTCCTCATTTTCTATCGGCGGATGCAACAGAACAAATTAGGCTTAGCTGAGAGTTAGCCACAAGGAAAGAGATTGAATATTTTGGGAAAGGGCCTGAGTTGACCTGCTGATGGGAACGCAAACATTGAAATAGGGGCAGGTGGCCTCTGGTGAGAGGCAGCCCCTTGAGATGGCCTTGAAGAGGGCTGGTGCCAGGGACCTCCAGCCGAGCTCTCCACAGAGCTTCCTGGGCTAGAAGGCCATCTGCAGCAGGATCAGGTTTCCAGGCCCAGTGACCTTGAGCCCTCCCAACAGCTGCCAGAAAGGCAGCCACATGCCTGGGGAGTGTCTGAGATCCTCAGGCAGCTGAGCTGCCTCTTCCCTGGGCCTCAGGCCTATTTTTACTCAACCGTAAGGGCACACACATGTGGCAGAACCGAGACGGAATGAGGAAAAGTCCGCAGGCTACTTAGAATTGAAAGTCAAGTGGAAAGAGTCCGGGGCCAAGATCACCAGGAAGCATCCACAGCTTCCCACCCTTGGTGGCACATCCCCTGTCCCATACTGAGGCCATCCTTCCTTCACAGCCTTCACATCCATCTCTTCTCCTCATGCCTCTCATTTCTCTCTCTGTACTCATGGGCACAGAATAGAAGGTTCTTCAAGATCCACTTTCCATCCTGTCCTGTCCCTCCAGCTGCTCAGACTCTAAACCTCAGCCACACTGGTGCCTTGTGGTGCACCAAGGAGTCAGACTGTGCAAATCATGCCTTTGTACTTTTGCATGCTGTCTGGTCTGCTAGACCTTTTTGTCTCCTCTTGGGCAGTGTGAACTTTAATATTCAGGTCAACTGTTTCCTCAAGGCATTGGCATAATTAGGTGCTTCACAACTACCAGAGGTTATTGTTGATAATAAACATGGACATCTTGGGTCCCCAGATGTCCTGTGCCTGCCTTTGGCATAACTCACTTTCTTATGGTTGTCTAGTTACCCGTGTTCTTGCAGGAGATACCATATCTCTCTCTAGAGTATTCTAAGCACCTACCATTTAGGTGACTGGCAGATACTTGGTGTTAAGTAAATGTGGGATGTTTAGATGGACAGATGGAAAGACCAAGGCGGGACCTGGCCTGAATATGTTTGTGCGACCAGAGGCCTGTAACATACCATTGTTCTGATTTCATTATCTACAGCTAAGCAGGGATTTGAGAGCAGTAGGTATTAATTTGGATGTTCTTTTTGGCATTTTAAGAAACAGATACTTAGCACTGTTGTAGAAGTAATATTTTTCTGTCTTTTAATTTTGCTTCCTTGGTATATCATCAGGACCCAGATAGGAAATTGTTAATAACTCTCAGGGATTATAATTAATTATCAGTTTAATTTTTTTCATGCTGCTTGAGGTAAGCATATGTAGGCTTCCTCACGACTATCAGAGATTATTATTGATAATAAAATTTTTTTTTTTTTTGAGACAGAGCCTCAAGCTGTCACCCTGGATAGAGTGCCATGGCATCATAGTTCACAGCAACCTCCAATTCCTGGGCTCAAGCGAGTCTCTTGCCTCCACCTCCCAAGTAACTGGGACTACAGGCGCCCGCCACAACGCCTGGCCATTTTTTTTTTTTGGTTGCAGCCGTCATTGTTGTTTGGCGGGCCCAGGTGGGATTCGAACCCGCCAGCTCAGTTGTACGTGACTGGCACCTTAGCCCGTTGAGCCACATGCGCCGAGCCAATAAAAATTTTAATAATGTGCAGTCCTATGTGCCTTTCATGTTTTTAACTCATTCTCATAACAGTCGTATAGATTGAGAACTTGTTCTTCCTAATGAAATGAACAAAATATATTCAGAATTTGGACCCTGTTGCCATTTGATGTGTTCTGCTGCGGGCTGGCTATGGGCATGATAAGAAACCTCTAGTCCCTTCCTTTCACACCGTAGAGCCTTTGTCCCTAACTGTTATATTACAGTACATAGCAGACACTTAGACTGGGCACTGTTTTAGGTATTCTATCTACATTGACTGATTTTATCTTCATAAAACCTTAGAAGAGCAGATACCACTATTTTTTTTCCCTTTCATAGATGAGGAAACAGAGGTCGAGAGTGGTTGAGTATCTTGCTCAAGGTCACACAGCTGATAAATGGCAAGCTGGGGTTTGCATGCTGGGGATTTCATGCTGGGAGCCTGGCTCCAGAACCTGTTCTCTTACCTGTTTTACTGTTCTACATATAAGGAAATCAACTGAGGAAGAAATGGAGGTACAAAAATTACATTAGTAACATAAGTCCCTCAGCTAGAAATAGGGGGAGGCTGTGGATGAGACATCTATCCTGTCATTGGAAGGAGATGTAGGATGAAGAAGAATATATGTGGACCCTGGAATCAGGCAGACCTGGGTCCCACAGACTGGGCATGTGTGTGGGGCAAGTTAACGAATCTCCGAGTCTTGTTTCTCATCTGGAAGAGGGGATAGTGACGGAAGCTGCCTTCTATGGTTGTGAGGGGTGAGTTAGGGATGGTAATAACAGCATTAGGAAGCTAATAGACTCTGGGGTTCAAGCAAAGTAACTCTTGCTGAATCAGACAGTAAGCTATCTGGATTTTACAGCAGAGGCTCGTTTTGCTATAAATATGGGCCTCTTGGACTTCTGAGTTTCTGGAAGATGCCCCCACTTCAGAATGGAGCTTTCTACATCTGGATATTCAAAGCAGATGGTTGTAGGGAAATATAGTGAAGACAGAGACCCACAGTTCGTTTCCAGCTCTGTGTCCACATTATGGGTGGCCTCAGATACTGACCTGTCATGAGAGAGGCATGAACATTTCATCTAAGTAATTAGAAGTGAATGCTGGGTCTTCAGGACTCTTTGATGCCAATGTAAACCCATGAGTAGGTATTATGTTCTCCAACTAATATATGTTTATCTTATAATTAATATAACATTTAAGCAAATTTTATGGTAGATTCATTATATTTTATATGCAATTTAATAACATCAAAGTTTTGTAAAATGTGTGAATTTTTTTTTTTTAATCCTTCAGTTCAATAAAAATCTCCATATTCCCAGCACCTGGCATAGGGCTAGGTATGTTGGAAGTGTTCAGCTAATTTTTCTCAGATGAAAGAGCTAAACAGTAAATGGGCCAACCATCCAGGAGTTTTCCCAGAGAGTGGAATAAAGTTACACATCAAATTTTAATACGTCAAATGTACTATGTGCTTTTAAATGCTTTCAAGAAATTTGAGTAGTCCTAAGCCAAGAAAATCTCGCAATTTCAACACCTTCTCTTATAATTTTATATTTTAATTTAGTTCTAAAGATGTGTTAAAAGACACCAACATAATTGATTATTCTTTGCTAATATGGAAAATAGTGTTTGGTTTGCCAAAACCTCCTATAGCAATGCTTCTCAAGCTCCAGTGTGTGAGAAGTGCCCAGAGAACTTCTTGAAACAGATTGCTGAGCCTCGACCCCAGAGTTTCTGATTCAGTTTGTCTGGGAGGAGCCTGAGAATTTGTATTTTTGACAAGCTCCAGGTGATGAGGATGTTGCTGATCGGGTGACCACACTTTGCTAAGTGTGGCACATTATCTTTAAGTCAAGTAGAGAAGCCTGTTTAGGAGGGTGTATGGCTGTTCACATAGACATACACTTCAGTATGCGTCGGTTTGTACAGTGGCTTGCAATTTTACAAATTAATAATTCTAAAGGATATGTTTAAATTTGACGAAAATGCTTTCAGTGAGTGAATCCATTTACCTTTTTGAAAAGGTTAGGATGCTTTTTATAACATTCTTTCGTCTGAGAACTAGTGCATGTTCTCAATTGATCGGGTCTGACTGTGCACGTGGTGGGAATCTGAAGCACCTTCTCTACTTCTTCCAGCTCACTTAATCTCTGTGATTTTTGGTTTCCTCCACTAAAATTTTGGGATGAGAATCCTTTTAGCACCTTGTTCTTTACTACGTGTATTCCCACTAGACATTAACTTCTTTGAGGGCAGGAGTCACATCTGTCCACTTGCCCTCACTGCCTTAGCACCTGGCGGAGTCTCTGTGGATATTTAATTAAGAAATTCCCATCACATCTACACTGGGACTAAGGTGTTGTGAGTGGCAATGTGGTGCTCCAAACGGTTAAAGAATTTAGCAAATGTGAGGATGACCCAGGCTGAGGGGTAGGAGGAGGAAGCATAGCTACAGATCTTGAGCTGAACGAGAATTCTGATGGTGATTTATAACCATGTAGAGTGTGGTTTATAGAAAGGCCATCTGGGCTTCATGCTTGGATCCACCTCCTTGCATATGTCTTCATAGAATTCTTATGTTTCAGTCTAGCATCAAGGGGGTATTTTTTTTTTTTTTTGTATGTGTGTTTTTGGTTTTTAAAAAAAATTGTTTCCATGAACTAGAACTTGACAAGGAATTCCTATTTGCACTTTATAGGGCATAGTTAGCTATAAGGCATCTGCATGTTGGAAATTGGTCAGTAGGTGAATGCAGGGTACTGTTCACTTAAGCAAAGGGTAGAAAATGGTGGCCAAAAAGCTAAGTTGAGGTGTCTTTTAAAGACCTTAAAAAAACAACAACAACAACAAAAAAAACTGAACCTATGTCAACAGTTAAATAAAAATCAATAATACTTTAAAAAAATTGATCTTTCAATTCTTGAATGGATTGGCACTACACAAGCAAAAACTGGCTAAAACTGGGTAGTAGCTGCCTCCTTTAGGTAGGTGTGGGCTGTTTGTCACAATCTCCACCATTCCCTGTTGCCTTACACCCAGGCTCTTTTGTTCACAGATTACCTGTCTTTTCCTCCTGTACCCCACACACAGTCAAACTATTATATTTTTGTAAGTATCATAAGTTCCCTCAGGAATCCTAAGAATTGGCTTATGATAGTTTGAAAGATTCTAGTTTGGGGATGATCTTGATTTGGAAGTAATGCCTATAAATGTTTATATTGTTTTGAATTCTTCCTGCTCCTGAAGCTTGAGATAGTATAGGAGAACTTTCATTTATTCTTCTGAGAAGTCACTCCTGCCTCTGTGAAGGACCCTTTGTCCTCTTGATTATGGATTGGATTTCCTTTGGATGAACTGATTACTTATGGTGGTTGCTTCATCACACTCCCGAAGGCAGAGGACAGGGAAATGGGCCAAACAAGGTGGTCACGTTTTTCCTTTTTTTGCTTTAGCAAAGCTCTTACTGTTTGGTCATTAATACCCCTGTTTGTATGGGTCTTCGCAGCTTATAGAACACTTTCCCTTCCCAACTCTGCCATTTAATAACTGATTTAGGAGGGCACATCAACACTCTGTGCTTCCATTTCCCCATCTGAAAAATGATGAAAATAATATCTACTGTATCTAGTGGCACATAAAAATTAAAATTCACCAAAATAATAATGTAGGGGAAAGGACTTAGTCCAGTGCTTCATGCTTTTGAGAGTGCAAATATTGGCTTCGTGAAAGGCCTCTCTAAGGCTTTCAAGAAAGAATACGCATCACCACTTTACTAAAAGGAAAACTGAGGCTCAGGGTAAGTAAGTACCTTGCCCAAAGGTGACCAGGGAGCCCTGGGAAATCCACAGTTCTTTATTCTTAACGCTGGTCATTAAATCCTTAATTCTCTTGTCCATCATTGAAATCTTCTCTCAGTAATGGCCCTAGTAATGATTACACTTGGAGATGAGTTGACTTTTTCCTATGTGAGTAGCTTTCACGGGTGAGAGGGCCTCCCACATTAGTGTGAATGTGGTACCAGTTATGTAGAATAGAATGGGGTGACATAATCTGTTCAGAATCCCATCCCTCTTATCTCTTATACTTTATCCTGAAGATCTAGGAAGGCAGGAAGAAAAGGGCGTGCATCCCTGCTTTCCCTCAAGGACTACTAGTGTTAACCTATATTTTAATGGAAAGGTTTGAGATGAGTCAACTTGGACTTAAAGCATTCCTCAGACTCTATTCTGCTTCTCTAAGGGAAGTGTGCAGAGGAGACCCTAACCCAGTGATTCTCAACCTGTGGGTTGTGACCCACAGGAACTGTATTTTTTTTTTTCCCCCCAGTGGTAAGACAGAATTTATTTACAGAAAAGAATACAGAGAACACTAAAGCTCCTGGTAGAGAGAGAGAACTCAAGTTGGGAGAGAAAAGCTCTCTCCATTTCTCTCCCGGTCTTTCCCTGTCACCCCCTTTAGGCTTTTACTCTCGGGGTATATATAGGTGTATGGGTTCCTTGGCCAGGAAACGAAAGAACACAGTCCCTTCCGCTGGGGGCAAGGTGAATGAATGTATCAATGAATGAACACAGTACCTTCTGCCGGGGCAAAGTGAATGAATGTATCAGTGAATGGACGCAGTCCATTCATGGAATTGAGGCCTAGGAAATTCACATGAAATTGACCTAGGCATAGGAAATGGGGGTTCCACATTTAGTCCTAAGTGTAAAGTGAAGGAGACACCAAGGCACAGGTGTATCCTCCACAGTTGTCTGGCCTTATTGGCTATTAGAGCCTCCGGTGGGCATTGGAGGTCCCCTTCCTTGCCTGTCATCCAGCCCGCTGGTTCTTCAGGTGGCTGCTGTAGCACCGACACCACCAAGGAGGAGGCGGCAGGTCCGCCCGCTCCACTGAGCTGGCTAGTGCGCCAAATGTCCTACATCAATTCTCCCTCTCTGAGTAGAAACTCTAACTGCTGTTAGGGAAAAAGGGCGAAGACTCGATCTAACTGCTTCCTGCTGAATTGGGCAATGATAGAAGGGGGCAGTTAGGGTTTCTCCGGAGGGTGAGTGATACAGGGGTTCATGGATGGGAACCATCTTTATTGCGTGTGGCTTGATGACATTTCTGGAACACATAAATCTGATTAGTATAATCACTAATAGACAAAGGTAGAACAGCGCCAGGTAAGAAGCACTTATTCAGTGATGCTAAAAGAAAACCATATTAGGATTTTTCTTGCTGTTTCCTAAATGATAACTTCAAACTTTCTTTTGGCTCACAAGTGTAGGTGGTCTGTGGTTGGCTGTCTTCCTTGTC
>CAUYON010065102.1:0-12077 GCA_963573935.1 Arctocebus calabarensis
CAGCAACCTCTAATTCCTGGGCTCAAGCGAGTCTCTTGCCTCTGCCTCCCAAGTAGCTGGGACCACAGGCGCCCGCCACTATGCCCGGCCATTTTTTTGCGCAGCTGTCATTGTTGTTTGGCGGGCCGGGTTGGATTCGAACCCGCCAGCTCAGGTGTACGTGGCTGGCGCCTTAGCCCACTGAGCCACAGGCGCTGAGCCTGTATCGGTACTCTTAAATGAAGAACCTAAGCACTAGGTAATCTGTCTGATGTCACACAGACGCTGAGGAAAGGACTTGGTATCCTAGTGCTACTCCTAGACACAAGCACTAGGGTTGGCACTTTGCAACTACCCTGGGTCCTATCTCAGAGCTCCAAAGGCTGTGATGTCTCTGAAAAATAACAAAAGCTACTGCTCTTTATGTGCCACGGTCTTCTCACATAGATACAAGCCTCCTTGTTTGTCAGTGTTACTGTTATTCTTACTTTACAGTTGAGGAATGAAATGAAAGGCTCACAATTAGGGCGGAAAGGATGGAGTTGGGATGGGGACCAGGCTATCCCCTCCAGGTACTGAGCTCTAGCTGCTATCCCATCCTATTCCCTCTAGAACCACATCCCTGTGTTGAGCCCAGCACTTACAGATGGCTCATTGGGCGACATGATCTTCTTCCATTCCTACAAGAAACCGGGCCTGGTCCTGGACATCGTTGAGGGTGAGGTGCTAGGGCCACAGAGGAGTGGGGATGGGGAGCAGGCTGAGCCCAAGGCCTGACCACAGCCCTCTTCCCCCAGACCTGAGGCTCATCAACACCCAGGCCATCTTCGCCAAGCACTCTGGGATGATCATTCTGGGTGGGGGCATGGTCAAGCACCACGTTGCCAATGCCAACCTCATGGTAAGTAAAGTTGCACATGTGTGCCGCCTGTGCCACACATTGGGGAGTCAGCAGACAAGTGACATGTCAGGTGGCAGGGGTGCTGTCCAATAAAGGCTGTTCAGGGAGGCTTCTGAGAAATATGACCTGTGAGCAGATGTTTTTGGAAGGTGCCTCCTATAAGCCATGATAGCTGTCCCTGGGAAGAGAGTTCCCAGCAAAGGGAACAGCCAGTGCAAAGATATGGAGGTGCCTGAAGTAGTCAAGGAATGGGACAGCTGGAAGGGTGAGGTGGGGAAGTGACACAGCAAACCCTTGCCCAGCTTTGTAGGTTGCAGGGTAGGCTTTGGCTTTTGTTCTGAGGGAAGTGGGACAGGACCTGTCCCAGGGGTTTGGAGAAGGGGAGAGGTAGTTGAGTTTGGAAGTCATCTGAAGATAAGAGTTGGTGTGGCTTCTGCTGTGCAGATGGGGGAGGGTTGTTGAGTCCTAGCAGGTGGGTCCAGGGAAGTCTGCTCAGCAGCCCCTATAACCCTAGGCACTGACTTGGGGGCCCTCCCTGGAGTAAGGGGCTGCCAGGAGCTTCCCACATCTGGGATACTCTTTAGCCTCTTTGGCTATGGTTTCCTACCTCTCTGCATGTGACCTCCTATCCCTTTGCCTGTGACCAGCTGACCAGATCCACCTTCCCCCTCCTCACAGCGGAATGGAGCTGACTATGCTGTTTACATTAACACGGGCCAGGAGTTTGATGGCTCTGATTCAGGCGCCCAACCAGATGAGGCAGTGTCTTGGGGCAAGATCCGGATGGATGCACAGCCTGTCAAGGTAAGGATCAGCTGGGTGGGAGCAGGATCTTCTATGCTGTGGCCATGGTTCCCATGGCTCACCCAGGTCACCTCTACAGGTCTATGCTGATGCTTCCTTGGTATTCCCCCTACTTGTGGCTGAAACTTTTGCTCAGAGGGTAGATGCCTTCACGCCTGAGAAGAATGACGACTGACTGAGAAGCTGTGGCCTCTGGGAGGCCTTATCCACTCCTGTATTTATTAGTTTGCAGACCAAACTCCCGTGCTCCCTCCTTGGTCAGTGGTAACTCTAGAATAAATGTAATGGTCCTTCTGGGTCCGTGCCTTGCTGGTGGGTCGTTGGCTTCAGCCTGCTCCACTCTCTGCCTCATAAGCCTCCTCCCGCCAGCAGTGGATGCTGCCCCCCACAGCAGTCAGCAGGCAGGGCTCTGTGGGGTGGTAGGCCAGTGACTGCACCACACCATGACCCACAGGCAGAGCCAGCACCATGGCACCCTGCAGAGCAAGGAATGAGGAGTAGTCAAATAGTGGCTGGCCTGTCCCTTAGGCCACCTTTCCCTGGACCTTCAGCCACCTGCCTCTAATTACCTCCTGGACGCTGCAAACCTCATCTGCCCTGATTTGAGACCCTCAGGAGCTCCATCCCTTCATGTGCTAAGACCAATCATCGTCTTTCTCTCACAACTCACATTGCTTTATCAGTAAATCTTGGTTCTGCCTGTAGATGGTCTACAGAGAGATGGTCTTCTCTGCTCCCTGACACTGGCTGGGTTCCACCTTGTCCACTTGGCCTCCCGACCCAGTCATTCATAGCATAATGTATACAGTTCCCTTCAAGCAAACCATGGTTCCTCTTTCTACTTCCTCCCCAGAAACTTCCAGTCTATGGGGCCTGCACTAAGTAGGAAGAACATTCTCGCTATCTTAGTTCCTACAGTTTGTCCTTGAAGTCTCCAAAACCCCTCAGTTCTCTCCATCCTCTTAGGGGGCTTAAGTTCCCCTGGCAAATCTCCAGAGTCAAGGTCTCCTTCCCTGAGGCTCCCCAACCCTGACCCCATTACACCAGGATGGCCTGTTCCCAGCCTGACTCCATTGCCAGGCAGGCACATGTCGAGGACATAAGGGTGTAGGGCTTCAAATCATGCACGGGGGTGCTCAGATGCAGCTCAGGTTTCCTGAACAACCTCATGTCATCCAAAGTCAGATGGCACTGTCAGCTATGCCTTGACCTAGGGTCAGTGTCAGTGGCTCAGACTGGCATCCACAGCTCTTGCCTGGCCTGGATCCTGCTATTGCTATCAGCCTGAATTTTTCCACACTACACCTCTACACCTCAGCATGTGCTATTCCTTTGCCTGGAATGCCCTTCCTGCCTTGTCTTCTCCTTCAAGATCCCAGCTCAAATACCTAGTATCAGTCTCCTTTTCAGGCCCCCCCCAGTGACTGAGATAAAGCCAAGGCTGAGATAGGGTAGGTGCCCAGGTATGTAGGGGAGCTGGGGCCAACTCACCTCCACCAGGTCCCAGAAGAACACCTTCCCATCTTCAGAGCAGCTGACCACGTGTGTGTCGCACTCGCTCAGGCAGCAGTCCAGCTTGTACTCCTGGTTTTTATGGCCTGTGTACCTGGAGGTGGGTGGGATCGGGGGCTTGGTCCTCAGGTTAGGATACGGGGGAGGGGGAGGGAAGGGGGAGATCATGTCTTTGAGGTCTCACTCGCCTAGCAGCTCCCCTGTGTCTTTGTCTAGAAGCCGCAATATGGAGTCCAGGCTAGACACTAGGATGCACTGCCCATCCCGGCTGAAGCAGGTGCAGGTGATGGGACCTGAGAAGGGACAAGTAGGCAGGTGGTTCAGGCTGGGGTGTCCCTGGCAGCACCCTCACCTTCCCTGCCTGGCCCACAGTCTCAGCCACACTCACTGCCCACGTAGTCTGAGAAGAGCTGCCCTATCCTCAGGTCATAGCGCCTCACTCGGCCATCTACAGAGCTGCAGGACAAGAGAGGGTAGATTGAGCCAGTATTTATTATTTATTTTTTTTGGAGAAAGAGTCTTATTGTGTTGCCCTTAGTAGAGTGCCATGGCGTCACAGCTCACAGCAATCTCCAACTCTTGGGCTTAAGCAATTCTCTTGCCTTAGCCTCCCAAGTAGCTGGGATTACAAGCGCCTGCCACAACACCTGGCTATTTTTTTTGTTACAGTTGCTGTTTTAGCTGGCCAGGGCAGGGTTTGAATCTGCCACCCTTGGTATATGGAGCCGGTGTCCTACCCACTGAACCACAGGCACTGCCCCTGAGCCAACATCTTGATTGAGACCAGTGGCTCCATGGTTTCAGGTGGTGTCTCTGTGCCATCCCACAGATGGGATGGGCCTGGTTTTTTTTTTTTTTTGAGACAGTCTCACTATGTCATCTTAGGTATAGTGCTGTGACGTCACAGCTCACAGCAACCTCAAATTCTTGGGCTTAAGTAATTCTCTTGCTTCAGCCTCCCACGTAGCTGGGACTACAGGCGCCCACCACAATGCCCTGCTATTTATTTTTTTATTTTTATTGTTGGGGATTCATTGAGGGTACAAAAAACCAGTGTACACTAATTGGATTTGTTAGGTAAAGTACCTCTTACAACCGTGTTTTTCCCCCAAAAGGTGTAGCACACATCAAGACCCTACCCCCCTCACTCCTTCCCTCTCTCTGCTCTCCCTTTCCCCATTCCTCACTCCTTCTTTCTCTCTCTGCTCTCCCCTTCTCCCACCCCCTGCTATATTTTTTTGTTGTTCTTGCTGTTGTCATTGTTTTGGCAGACTCCAGCTGGGTTCGAACCCACCAGCCTCAGTGTATGTGGCCGGTGCCCTAGTCACTGAGCTACAGATGCTGAGCCTGCCTGGGCCCGTTTTTCCTGTACATGAGTGGAACTCTGAGACAGTGGATTTGAAACTCAGACCTAGGGGCCAATCAAGTCCCACCCCATCATTTCCAAGATCCACAGCTTCCATTCCAAACTTTTGCAGTCCTTCTGGAGTCGGGTTCCTACACTCTCCAGCTCTTCTCCCACACTACTTTCAGAATCCCCCATGCCTCTACCCGGCCCCTGCCTTGGCCCCCCACAGCCACAAGAGGGAGCACTTTTCAAAGTACTGCTGACTGTTGAACAACACGGATTTGAACAACACAGGTCCACTTAAATTTTCTTCTGCCTCTGCCACCCTAAGACAGCAAGATTAATCCCTTCTCTTCCTCCTGAATGTGAAGATGAGGAAGAAGACCTTTATGATGATCCACTTCCACTTAATGAATAGTACATATATTTTCTCTTCTTTATATTTTTTCTTTTTTTTATTTTTATTTTTATTTTTTTTTGAGACAGAGCCTCAAGCTGTCACCCTGGATAAAGTGCTGTGGCATCACAGCTCACAGCAGCCTCCAATTCCTGGGCTCAAGCGAGTCTCCTGCCTCCAACTCCCAAGTAGCTGGGACTACGGGCGCCTACCACAATGCCCGGTCATTTTTTGATTGCCAAAAAATCCAGCCGTCATTGTTTGGTGGGCCCCGGCTGGATTCGAACCTGCCAGCTCAGGTGTACATGGCTGGCGCCTTAGCCCGTTGAGCCACAGGCGCCAAGCCTATATTTTCTTTTCTTTCTTTTTTTTTTGAGATGAGTCTCTGTTGCCCAGACTAGAGTGCCTGGGTTCAAGCGATCCTCCTGCCTCAGCCTCCGTAGTAGCTGGAACTATAGCTGCCTACCACAACGTCCAGCAATTTTTTTCTAGTTTTAGTAGAGACAGGGTCTTGCTCTTGCTCAGGCTGGTCTTGAACTCCTGAACTCAACCGATCCTCCCACCTTGGCCTCCCAGAGTGCTAGGATTACAGGAATGAGCCACTGCACCTGGCCTTATTTATTTATTTTTTTGAGACAGAGTCTCACTTTGCCACCCTAGGTAGAGTGCTGTGGCATTACAGTTCACAGCAACCTCCAACTCCTGGGCTGAGGCGATACTCCTGCCTCAGCCTCTTGAGTAGCTGGGAATACAGGCCCCTGCCACAACACCCGGCTATTTTTTTGTTGCAGTTTGGCTGGGGCTGGGTTTTAACCCATCACCCTTGGTATATGGGGCTGGCTTTCTACTCACTAAGCCACAGGCGACACCCCTTATTTTATTTATTTATTTTTTTGAGACAGATTCTATGTTGCCCTTGGTAAAGTACTGTGGCATCACATCTCACAGCAACCTCAAACTCTTGGGCTGAAGCAATTCTCTCCCTTCAGCCTCCCAAGTAGCTAGGACTACAGATGCCCACCACAATGCCCAGCTTTTTTTTTTTGTTGCAGTTGTCATTATTGTTTAGCAGGCCCGGCTGGGTTCAAACCCACCAACCCTGGTGTATGTGGCTGGCACGATAAGCACTATGGTACAGGCGCAGAGCCATTATTTTTTAAAATTTCTAGTTAATATGAGGGTATGTATGATTAGGTTAGTTGTAGTTGAGTCACCCAGAAAATATGCCATATACCTGTTACATTGTACTCAATAGGTAGGAACTTAACCAATCCCTCCTTCTTGAATTTTACTATGTTTTTCTCTTGTATGGGCTCATAATTATTGATCTAGTAGTTTCAGCTCAGTACTGAGTACGTAGGATGGTTGGTTAAAATATGGAAGGCTTCAGGAATTTGCATGTCATCCCTGCAGGGGTGGGGGCATGTAATCTTGTCTGTATTGTTTCAGTTTTAGCATATGAGCTGCTGAAGTTGAGCTCGGATTTTAACATTTTTTCTCTAACTAACTTACATGCAGTAGGTGCTCAAACACACTTTTTGTAAGCAGCAGAAGAGTAGCCTTGACCTGCTCTAGCAATCCTTCTGCCTCAGTCTTCTGAGTAGCTGACCCTGGCTGAGAATAGATCTGATCTAAGCAGAAGCAGCTATGATCCCCTGGGGATGGGCAGGGTCCTGGCTCCACTCACCCTGCCAGGACCTCATGGTCCAACACCTTCACACTGGAGATACCATCCCTGGCGTCATCCAGTATCTGCACTGGCTCAGGTCTCCGAGAGCGGCAGTCCCAGCAGCGGATGCTGGAATCAATAGAGCCTGTGAGGTCAGCAGGAAGGTGAGATCAGGTTTTGGGGGTCGGACTAGCACCCCAGCCCCCTCTGCTTAGGTCCCAGACTCACCTGACAGGATGACTGTGGCCTCGTCATTAAACTGCACAGTGTTCACCTTCTAAGAAACAATTACTGCCACTCAGAGGAGGCTGGACTTTGGAGGACTGGGATAAAGGCAGGGTTCCCAGTGCAGGTGAAAGCAAGAACAGAGGCTAGAGGTAGGGGAGGTGAAAGGTTTTGGGGGAACTGCAAGACAGGGCTTGGCGACTGCATGGTCTGGCCATGAGGGTGTGAGATGGTATTGCCACCTGAGGAATGATCCTTATGCTGGTTAATGGGGGGATTGCCTCTGTCACCACCCAGGTGCTAATATGAGTCCTCCTCTACCCGCGGTTTAAAGGCGTGCACTCACCCCTGCATGGCCCCGGAATTTGCGCACGACCTGCCCCGAAGCCACATCCCACAGAACCACCGCCTTGTCCCCGCCGCCAGAGCAGAGACTGCTATTGTCAAAGGAGCTGGAAAGTCATAAAGGAAAGGTCATCTAGCCTCTGGGAGGCCGAGGCGGGTGGATTGCCTGAGCTCACCAGTTCGAAAGCAGCCTGAGCCAGAGCGAGACCTCATCTCTAAAAATAGCCGAGTGTGTGGCAAGCGCCCAGCTACTTGGGAGGCTGAGGCAAGAAAATCGCTTGAGCCCAAGAGTTTGAGGTTGCTGTAAGCTATGACGCCACAGCACTCTATCCAGGACGACAGAGTTAGACTCTGTCTCAAAAAAATAAAAGAGAAAGAGAGAGGAGGAAGGGAGGAAGGGAGGAAGAGAGGGAAAAGGAGGAGGGAGGGAGGAAAGGAAGAGGGAGGGGGAGGGAAGAAGGGAGGGAGGGGGGAGCTAGGGAGGAGGGGTCAGCGTTGACCTCCGATACCGGCATCATCGCTCCTACCCCGGCCCAGGGCCGGCTCACCTGGCCGCGTCCAGCACCTCGTAGCCATGGCCGCTGTATGTCCGCAGCAGCATTCCCCTAATTGGGTTCCACAGCTTCAGGGTCTTGTCGCTGCCACACGTCAAGCAATAATTGCCATCCACTGGGGAACACCAGGCGGCGATTATTGGGCTGCCGATCCCAGGAGGCGCGAGGAGGACTGGGATGAAGAGGGCGCTCACCATTAAATCGCACGGCTCGCACAGCCCCTTGCCCGCAGTTCAGCGTCTTTAACCGTTTCTGCGGCAGCTCCGGGGCCCGCGACTTTGGCTCAGGAAAAGCCATGACTCCCGAACCCCTGATCGCCGTCTGATGCCTGTCTGTGTGAAGGATTCTGAGCCTTAAATCCACGCTTGGGTGTAACCTTATTATTGTCCTCCACGTCCTGTTTTTCACTTCTGGATTAGAAACGTCAGCACCTTAGTAACAGTGTTAGGAATATTAAAACCCATTTTCAGTCCTCCCCTCCTCAATTCTCGTTTCTTGGAAACATTTCTGGCCTCTTGTAATCCGTTTTCCTCTGTCTGGGGGTTGTCCTGGCCTCCGCAGTAAGGAACGGAAGTGGGGGGGCTTTGGGTGTTACTCTAAAAGCCACCCTCCGCTTGCAAGCCGGAAGCTGCGACTCCTGCAGCGGAAGACCCTGGACTTGGCCTTCGATTTGCTATGTCTGCGAACAGTATGTCGGACCCACGGAGGCCGAACAAAGTGCTCAGGTGAGGACCCCAGCATCATGACAACGGGGCTTGGGTTGAGTGCGGGTGGGGTCAGAGGGAAGCGTTTGTTCACCCTGGTGTCGGGACTTAAGCGCCCCTGACCCTTGAGTTTGTCGCAGGTACAAGCCCCCGCCAAGCGAGTGTAACCCGGCTTTGGACGATCCGACGCCAGACTATATGAACCTGTTGGGCATGATCTTCAGCATGTGCGGCCTCATGCTTAAGGTGGGCTGGGTTTGGCGTCCACAGGTGTAGCTTGACCTGAGAACGAGGCCGTGGGGGCGGGTCCTGAATGAAGCGATGGATCTGATCTGCGCCGAGGGGGCGGGGTGATGCTGGGCGGAGGAAGCCCCAGTTGTCTAGGAAGCCAGAGGTCTGGCTCAGGGAGAGCACATGGCAGGGCGGTCTGCGGTGGAATCAGGCTCTGAAACAACTTGGAGGAGATTCGTGAAAAACGGGCAGGGTCCTCAGCACGTGGGATGTTAAAGGCCAGTCTTGGGCCTGAGAGAATGTGGTGGGGGCCAAAGACACAGACCCTGGGCAACATAGCAAGAAAGGCTCCATCTCTACAATCAAATGAAAAAAATTAACCGTGCACACCTGTAGTCCCAGCTACTGGGAAGGCTGAGGCGTGAAGATCCCTTGAACCCAGGAATTTGGGTCTGCAGCAAAATGTGATTAACTGCACTCCTGCCTGGGGGACAAAGTGAGACTGCCTCTTAAAAAAAAAAAAAAGAAAAGAAAAGAAAAAGAGCGGCGCCTGTGGCTCTTCGAGTAGGCGCCGGCCCCATTTACCGAAGGTGGCGGGTTCAAACCTGGCTAAGTGCAAAACAGAAAAATAGCCGGGCGTTGTGGCCTGCGTCTGTATTCCCAGCTACTCGGGAGGCTGAGGCAAGAGAATCGCCTAAGCCCAGGAGTTGGAGGTTGCTGTGAGCTGTGTGACGCCACGGCACTCTATGGAGGGCGATAAAGTGAGATTCTGTCTCTGCAAAAAAAAAAAAAAAAGAAAAAAGAAAGAAAGAATAAAAGGAGGGAAACAATCTAGAAGTAAGACCAAAACCCAGGTATCTGGAGTATGCTATGAGAAGGTGGGACTGAGGGACTCATGGGGTGCCTTTCTCTGACCTAACCTGCCCCCCCCACCTCTCCCCAGTTGAAGTGGTGTGCTTGGGTCGCTGTCTACTGCTCCTTTATAAGCTTTGCAAACTCCCGGAGCTCGGAAGATACTAAGCAGATGATGAGTAGCTTCATGTAAGGCTTGCTCTAGAGAGGGAGGGGGTTTCTGAGTGCCGGGGCGGGGGGCGGGGGGGGGGCAAAGCCAACTTATCCTAAACTGACACCTCTCTCCTGTCCCAGGTTGTCCATTTCTGCTGTGGTGATGTCCTATCTGCAGAATCCTCAGCCCATGACACCTCCCTGGTGATGTCAGACTGTAGGGATCACATTGTGAACCCCTTCTATTCACCTGTCCCCAGGCCTGGCCTTTAGTAGCTCAGCCTTCTGTCCTCAGCTGCTGTCCTGGACTTCTCTGAGTGAGATGGTCACAAGGCCCCAAGCTGGATGGAGGGAAAAATGGCCCTTTTCCTGAGGTCTCACTTCTGCTAGGGCATAGACAGACCCTAGCCCACACCCCCCTCTCGCCCTTCTCCTGTTCCCTTCCCCTGTCTGTTGCTGAGGAAGATGCTATCCATGTTTCTATGTGTGTTCATTTGTTTTCTTGTTGAAACCTGTTAGTAATAAAGTTTTCCACTCTGGCTGTCAACCTCTTCTTTTGCTCACTGGGGGTACTTCTAATGGGGGAAGGGATTCAGCTCTTTAGACCTGGGGTGGTGCCCTGGTCTGGAGCCTTCTGGTGGCTCACCTGCTCTTTTTTTTTTTTTTTTGAGACAGAGCCTCAAGCTGTCGCCCTGGGTAGAGTGCAATGGCATCACAGCTTGCAGCAACTTCCAACTCCTGGGCTCAAGTGATTCTCCTGCCTCTGCCTCCCAAGTAACTGGGACTACAGGCACCTTACCATAACACCCGGCTATTTGTTGGTTGCAGCCATCTTTGTCGTTTGGGTGGCCCTGGGCTGGATTTGAACCAGCCAGCTCAGGTGTATGTGGCTGGAGCCTTAGCTGCTTGAGCCACAGGTGCTGAACCTCACCTCATTTTATAAGCCTTGTACCCAGTTTGGTGCCAGGGACAGGACACTGATCTTTGCCTTCTGGCAACTCATTAGATAGCCCTTCCGACTTAAGGAATCTAGGTTTTGGCTTTCCTTTTTCTTTTTTTTTTGACACAGAGTCTCAAGCTGTTGCCCTGGGTAGAGTGCCCTGGCATCATAGTTCACAACAACCTCCAACTCAGGCTCGAGGGATCCTCTTGCCCCAGTTATTCTATTTTTAGTAGAGAGGGGGGTCTCACTTTTGCTCAGTCTGGTCTTGAACTCATGAGCTCAAGCAATCCACACACCTCAGCCTCCAAGAGCGTTAGGATTACAGTTGTGAGCCACCTCACCCAGCCAGGTTTGGTTTTCTTATTAGAGACATGTAGTAATGTCTGTCAACTGGATTGTTTAGGAAAGACTCCAACAGTTTACTCTCTGCTCTCATAATAACCATAATAATCATCAACACAGGAGACTTCCATGACCAAACTTCAAGGAGATTTCTCCTCACTACCAAGAAGGCATTCAATTCTGCTGCAAAAACCAACTGAGTGTCTGCTAATTCAATTCTGGTATTATTTACCTGAAGACTGTCAGAACCCACAGGTTGAGGGCTCAGTCCCCAAAACTGCCCCCCTTCTTTAGGCAGTAGTCGCAAGTTCAGGCACAGAACCATGGGAAACCTGTTTACTAGTTTCTTATAAATAAAAAGTACTAAAATAACTAAAAATACACAGGCCTGGCCTTTAGTAGTGCAGCCTCCTGTCCTCAGGTGATACAGATTAGATGTATAGAGTGTGGGATGTGGGAAGGGCCCTTGAGCTTCCATATTATCTCCAAGTCCACCATCTAGGACCCTTGATGTGTCCCGCCATCCAGAAGCTCTCCAAACTCTGTTCCTTTTCCTTTTTTCTTTTTTTGAGACAGAGCCTCAAGCTATTGCCCTGGGTAGAGCGCCATGACGGCACAGCTTACAGCAGCCTCAAACTCCTGGGCTCAAGCAATTCTCTTGCCTCAGCCTCCTGAGTAGCTGGTAGTACAGGTGCCCGCCACAACACCTGGCTATTTTTTTAGGTTGTAGTTGTCATTGTTTGGCAGGCCAGGGCTGGATTCAAATCCACCAGCTCTGGTGTATGTGGCTGGCGCCTTAGCTGGCACAACCCCCCTGTTCTTTTCTTGGAGGCTTTTTATGGTTTTTTGTGGAGGCTTGATTATATATGTACAATTGATAAGTTTGAAGAAATGTGACTGGGCGATAAAGATAAGCCTCACACTGACTGATTACAGAGACTCAGCAAGACCTGTTCAGATTCCTGGCCTTTCTGTGGAGTATTTTTTTTTTTTTTTTTTTTTTTGTAGAGACAGAGTCTCACTTTATCGCCCTGGGTAGAGTGCCGTGGCGTCACACTGCTCACAGCAACCTCCAGCTCTTGGGCTTAAGCGATTCTCTTGCCTCAGCCTCCCTAGTA
>CAUYON010065104.1:0-23270 GCA_963573935.1 Arctocebus calabarensis
AAGTATCAAGGTGGCAAGGAAAACATTTATAACACCAATCACATTGAGAGCAAATGGGCTAATATAGTTGTAGAAGGGCTACTAGACACGTAAGCCCACAGATGCACCCACAGTCAGAAACATTGACATACAAACAAAGCAAAACAAACAGCCAATCACAGAACAACAGCTAAGAAGAAAATAAAAAAAAAAAAAGAATTCTACAATAAAAATGCTTCTTATAACATATTTGAGAATAGAGAAGAAGAAAAGCCTCTAAGAAATATGATATAAGCAGTCTTAGAAGCTATAAGAAGGGAAGGGTAGGAGGGGGAGAGAGAACAACAAAATTAACACGGGAGAGGAAGAAGAAATGTTCAGTTGAGAATAGGAAGTAATAAAAATAGCCTAAGAAAAGAGAGTGAGATAAAGAATTATTTAGCAGTGGTGCCTCCAAGAAAAGGATATTAAAAAAAAAAAAAAAACCAATCTCAAAAATATTGTTATGTGTATATCGAAATAAAGGTCTTTATGTATGCTGCTGTTGTCAACTTAAGTGGAATTAATTTATAATGCAATATACTTTGTGAACACCAAATGGCACTGTGAGTGGTTCTCAGGCTTATAAGTGATTCACCGATTATAATGATTGTATGGAAACCACACTATCTTGCCAGTTGCCATTTTTGGAGTTTCTCTGCCAGTTTGTGTTGGAAAAGGAGATTTATTCTGGGTTCTCAGCTCCAAACCCCACTCTCATCCGACCTCCAAATCTTGACCTCCAACCTTGGTGCATGGGTCGAGAAACTCTCCGCTCTGCCCTCCCACTCTCTCGCAGTCCGGCAACAATGATCGGCTGTGAGAGGGGAGCCCGCAGCAGGGCGGGCTGGGAGCGGGGCTCATGTTGACTGTGGGGGGGTGGGGGATGGGCTCGCGGTGGTTGTGGATCTCGGGGGCTATGGTGGTGGCGGTGGCAGTAGTGCCATGATTCATGGCGCTGTGGCACCGCGATTCACAGCTGCAGCAGTGCCTGCGGCTGCACGGAGACTCACAGCAGCAGCGGAGGGGTTGCTATGGCCACAGCTGGCAAAGGCCACAGTGGCTGGAGGGGAGGGGGCTCCCGTGGGGCTGTTGTTTGGACCCTGAACTGGATGGCCTATAAGTCTTGCGCTAAATGATATGAACCATCAGCTTTTTTTACAGGAAGGACGGGAGTATTGTAGGGGGAGTTAGTAGGCTTGAGAACACCCACCACTAGGAGTTTGATGATGACAGACATCATCTAGACTGGGTATTGTTTAAGGGAAGGATATGAATATTGGGTTTGGAGGGCAATGAGAATATGTGAATGGTGGGAGGCTATAGATGGAAGAGAGGAATCCCACATGATGGTGTCTACAGGGAGATCAGATTGAGAGAATGGAAGGGTTGTAGGGGAGAGGTTAGAGAACACTAGGATGGCTACTGAGCAGTGGGAGCTAACAGGAATCATCAGGGTTGCTTGTAACTTTGTGAGGCTATCTCTGCCTAGTAGGAGAATGCTTCATGAAAGAATGATAAGGAATGAATGTGAAAAAGAATGTTCAGAAAGTGAGCACCACAAGGGTGGGGTAGTGTAAGGGCATAGCAAATTGTTATCAATACCCACCACCCACGTCTATGTTTGTTATAAAAAGACCTTGTAGGAAGGTAGGGTAGAGTAAGTGGCCTCAGTATCAATGAGAAAAGAGATTGCCTTACCTTGCACTATTAGATTTACCTGGAACTCAGTCTTGGTGATTGTCCAAGGGGCCTCCTGCACCTCTTGGAACTGTCAATCTTTAGTGGCTATCCCCAAGAAGTGGAGGAATTCAGCCAGGTTTGTGGAGTGACTGAAAACCAGATCCTCAGAAGGACCTGGGCAGTCAGACTCCACTGAGGACCTCTGTTGGCTGGATGTGGTTTGGGAGGGGTTTGGTTTGTTCAATCCCTGATCCAGTGGCCAGTTTTTCCCCACATAAAGCATGGTCCTGGAGAAGGTTTTTCCTTTCCTGACTTTCCAGAAGAGTTTCAAGAAGTAGCTTGGGTTTATCTAAAAGCAGAAGGAAATAGCTGGAGCTCTGAGAGGTGCTGCCACTTAGATTCTTGTTCTAGGTTATTGAAGACCTGGAGGACCATGTTGCCCAGGTCTCTGTGGAAGCTCTATGGGCTCTGGAAGCATTTTTGGAGATTTTCTGGATCTTGGGTGCAGACTGGGGGATAAAATGCATGTTGTTAATGAGCCTGCCCTAGGTGTTCTCTGGTGTTAAGGTAGTGTAGTGATGGAGGGTTTCGTTAAGACAGGCTAAAAGCTGGGCAGGATTTTCATCCCATTTCTGAGTTATTTCTTTTAGTGTTTCAAAATTGACAGATTTATGGGCTAATTTTTTAAGTCCCTTTAAGTGACACTCGACCATATGATTATGGAGGCAAACTCCAGGAGTGTCAATATGGTAATTCCAATTGGGATCTTTACAGGTTCTGCCCTAGCCCACTCTGGCAGGGTTTAGTCCATTTTCTGTAGATCTTCAGCATGAATCTGCTCCCTCTGGACTGAAGTTTGGGTGGAGGTCAGGATGACATATAAGTCGTGCATAGTCAGATCATATGATTGGGTTAGATATCTGAATTCTTTAGGGTATATTGTGGGATCTGTGGAGTGTTGCATGATTAGAAATATGAGCAATAGCAGCTTTGCCTCAGGTGCAAGCTTGCTTCTGTAATGTTAAAAGGTACAAGAAGCAGGATACAGGCTTAAGATTGGCATGTAGCAATGATCTTTATTTCTGGCCACCTTTTATACACTGGTGGTCATGTACACACTTAATCCATGATTTACAACATTCACCAGTATCTAACTTCTTCTATCTAATTCTAAACCTAAGTGGCAGACATGAAGTCTGCAAATCAACACAATGCTCTTTTACTTTACATTCCTTGTAAACAAGCATCAGCTTTTGTGTAAGAAATCTACATAAAAGTAAAAGAAACAGAGCTACAGGGGAAATGCTTTCTGAAACTCCTCATGCACTCATCACATTAGCCTTAAATGGCTTTGTTTAGCCTTACACTTTGTTTTTCCACAGTGTGGAGATTTTTAGGCTGTTTGTTGTGGAAACAGAGATGCGAGGAACAACAGCTTTGCCCCAGGTGTAGAACTTGCACCTGTAATTATTAGGGTATGCAAGAAACAGACTACACACTCTCCAGATGGTGTGTAGCAAATCATCTTTATTTTAGGCCACCTTATATACTCTGGTGGTCACATACACACTTAATCTTATAATCTATAGCCTTTTACCATTACCTAACTTCTTCTGACTAAAATTAACTTGTAGAAAAACATTCATTCTACAAATCAACACAATACTTTCTGTTTTTACATTCTTCTTGGACATGCATCAGCTTTTGAACAAAGGATCTAAATGAAGATTACAAAAAGCTGCAGGGGATTTGAGGAATTGGAACTCCTCATGCACACACTTAGTTAACCTAAAATGGATTTATGACTTTATTTCTCTACAGAGCAGAGTTCTATAGGCCCCAAGACATAAGTCATCCTCTGATCTGTATCACCAGGGGTGGGCTTGACAGTCCCTAACCACCTGGGCTTAATGGAAGCATACTTTCAGAGTCACTGTTTTTATGGACTTTTACCTCTGAACAAACAGCCTCTATGTACGCTCAGGGGGAGCCCAGTTCTCTGCTTATGTATTAGCAGAAGCCATTTTAAAGGCTTGTCTTTGTGTGGCTTATGTAAGGTAATCTTCTAACCCTACACTGTTTGATAAAATGTGTAAAACATTTGTCAACCTCTGTGCCATGTCACCAAGCAGAAAGCTTTCAACTTCTAACTCCTTGGGTTTCCAGTTATGGCTGCATAACTTCAGAGTTTCTGTTTCTGAATCTCCAGTAAAGAGTCTCTGCGTTTGCCTCAGGACAGCCCCAATCTCTTGCTTTTTCTGTATTAGCAGAAGCCAATTTAACCCATTACTGGCTTACTTGAATGAGATGCACATGTGGTGGCTTCTTCACCCCCAAAGTGGAGAATGAACCTAGTTTCTCACTTATATGGAACAGGTCTGAGAGAGAAAAGAGGACATGAACCCTGATGATACCTTCTGATCCTGCAGCTGCTCGGATGGGGTACAAAAGTTGTGGGGTCTGCAACTGGAAGGTCCAAAGGTGTGGCCAGATCTGGTATCAGGTGGGGAAGTTGGGTCCACCATCTTTCCTTACCAACCTGTGAGTGGAGGAAGGCAGGTAGGGACCAGTGGAGAGAGGGGGATGGGGTGGAATTATGCCAAGTAGTGAGGAAGCTGATGTGATGAGACTATGGGAGGGCAGAAAGGGGAGGGTTTTCTGCAGGTCAAAGGAACATAATGGGGAGTTGGAGGGCTCAGGAGGGTTGGGAATGGCTGCTTTGACCTGTGCAAGGAAAATTTGAGAAGGTTCACAAGATGAACACAAAGAAAAAATGTTTCAGAGGAGGAGTAAGGCCTGGATGTAAGGGACTTCTGACTATTTGCCCAAAATCCAACAGTAATTGTCCAGGTCCGAGATCTGTGAGGATTGAAAGGTGAAAGTGATCATTTTCAGGCCATTGTGAGCCATAGTCTAGTAGGTACATAAGCCAAGAGGTATTATGAAAAAAGATGAGGGGTTTAGCTTTAGGGTCTTGATAAAGGTGTAGAGGCTTGAGGTGAGTTAAGAGGCCTTCTTAGGCAGGGCAAAGTGGCTCATGCCTGCAATCCTAGCACTCTGGGAGGCTGAGGTAGGTAGATTTCTTGAGCTCATGAGTTTGAGATTAGCGTTTAGTACCCCATGTGTACTAAAAATAGAAAAACTGAAGCAAGAGGATCTCCCATTATTTCTTTTTTTGTAGAGACAGAGTTTCACTTTATTGCCCTCAGTAGAGTGCCATGGCATCACACAGCTCACAGCAATCTCTAACCTCCAACTCCTGGGCTTAGGTGATTCCTTTGCCTCAGCCTCCCAAGTAGCTGGGACTACAGGCACCTTCCACATCACCCAGCTATTTTTTTGTTGCAGTTTGGCCTGGGCCAGGTTTGAACCCACCACTCTTGGTATATAGGGATGGTGCCCTGGCCCCTGAGCCACAGGCGCTGCCTGGCAAGAGGATCTCTTTAGCACAAGTTGGAGGTTGCTGTTGCTATTATGCCAATGCACACTACTCAGGGTGAGCTTCAGATTCTGTCTCAAAAAAAAAAAAAAAAAAAAAGAACAACAACAAAAAAGAACAGGCACCTTAAAGTGAGGAAGGGAGAATCCATGTCTGAGAGGTCCCCATATCTGAAACTAGAGGTAGAAAATAGATGAAGTTAAAGCAAGGATGAAAAGAGAAGTTACGAGGGGGAGGAGGTGACCTAGGCTGGGGCCAGGGAGATTGCCAGGCATCGCTGACGACCTTTAACCAGCCCCATATGTGTGTTTCAGACCCAGAGTGGGGCATCCTCATGCACTAAGCACTGAACAGGTGAGTCTCCCTTGCCAGGGTTAGTCCATGAATGGAACTAGGTTTAGGAAGCACACACTAATTTAAGAAGAAAAAGTACAAATACAGAAGAAAGGAGAAATGCTTGTTGATTGAGATTTTTTTGCAATATCTAAGTTTATATTAATCTGAGATGGTTTTTGCTTAATATTTTATAGTCCTTTCCCTAATATTAACCAGTTAAGATGAAAAATTTTCCCAAATACTGATTTATAGGCAACATTTTTAAGTGGCACACAAAAAGTTCAGTTTCACAAAGAGGAACATTCAGTGATCTATTTTATGCAATTTTAATACTTATTTCTACCTAAATGCAATAATAATTTGATAAGGTACATGCATACAAAACCCATATATCCTGAATTACAAAAGAGTTTCCATGGGACTGTAACTCAAATCCATCCCTCTAAATCCAAATTCTCTATCTGTAAAATTTTACCCAATATGTTTCTTTTCACATGGCCTTCTTCTGAACAAATTAAACAGATTTTTGTTTCATTTTAATTTATGCTGAATGCAACATAAAAAATATAACATGGTAAAAATAATCATTGTATAAGAAAACAAAAACAAAGCAGCTTCCACAGACACACGCAGTGTTCATCAAGTATATGTTTCCACAATGAATAAGTACTTACAAATATGCAAATAATACATTACCCTAAATGCTTATCTTGCCATCAATGCCATTCAACTTCTAGGCAATATCATTCTTGCTACTAAAAACATTCTTTTTAGAAGCTTCTAGAAAAACTTAACAAATAGTATATTATAATCTCCCCAAAGTCTTAAATCAAAAAAGCTTTCCAACATGGAAGATTCACATGAAACTTTGTCTCTCTGAGAAAATAAAATCATTCCTATTATTGGAAGAAAAGAATATTAAAGGAAATGAGCCATAGGTGGTGCCTGTGGCTCAAAGGAGTAGGGCGCCAGCCCCATATACCTGAGGTGTCGTGTTCAAACCTAGCCCTGGCCAAAAACTGCAAAAAAAAAGGAAAGAAAGAAAAACATCAGCTTTTAAAACAGATAAACATCTATACCAATAAAACAGTCTTTTCCTATATCATCCCTCTAAATGAAACATAAAAAATGCTCACTACAATAATCCCTCAAACTTTCATATAAAAACTTTAGAATACATAAAGCACCTAGTTGAGCTTTCAAAGATGCCATTTATATTTCACATATTAAACAGCTACAGCACAGCTTACATTGGCACAGGTATGCCTAACACATGAATACTATTAATATTTCATCCCTGGTTAACAGTCAGAAAGAACTGCATGATTTGACAGGTGCTTTATCTTATGTGTGGTCATTAAAATTCAACAAATAATTCATGTATGGTCATATAAATTAATCCAATATCACTATAAAAATCAAAGTCATGAAACTTGATTTCTCTACCTTTCATTTACATAGGCAGATATCAGGACCTTAGTGTAGAAAATATAACAATTGGGCGGCACCTTTGGCTCAAAGGAGTATGGCACCGGCCCCATATGCTGAAGATGGCAGGTTCAAACCCAGCCTCAGCCAAAAACTGCAAAAAAAAAAAAAAAAAAAAAAAAGAAGAAGAAGAAAGGAAGAAAGAAAGAAAATATAACAATTCTTACATATTTTTCCCCTAGAACATAATGGAGTTTCAGAAACTACGAAAGATGCCAATATCCATGGTTTACTTCATCAAATGCTTTTCTTGCCCATTTCAATTCTTCATTCATGGTAAAAAAGTCTTTAACCCTAGCAAACTTCCCGGGGTCCTTTTGAATCAAGAAGATGATATCTTCAACTTGTACACAGCCTTCTCTGCCAATAGACATGGCCTTGTGAGTCATTTCAGTATTGAGCTCTATCACAGTAAATATTCTTCAAGAGGAGATATACTTCAAGAAGATCTACTGATTTAGTATAAGGATTCTTTCCATCTCCAAAGCCATACATCATACATCTCAATTCTTCAGAAAAAAGTCTCTGTCTTTTACTCTGTCCACCCTCTGAACCTCCTCTAATTTCTTCATTTTCTTCCTCAAAAGCATTTTCTTCCTCCTCATCTGCCTGCCAGCCTACAGCACCCAGCAGGTTTCACAACTTGCACAGACTCACTTTTGGTAACTTCCACATTAAAGTGACTATTTTATTTTATTTTATAACTAAGATACTTAACAGTTTTATTTTCACATTTCACAATACAAATGAAAACTGCCTTTTTTTGGAGTTTACTTCTTCCCTTCAAAACTATTCTGTCTTAGAAAGGAAGAACAAGTCTTCCTTACCATGCTATTAAGAAAACACCCAGAGTCACAGCACCACAATCTCCTGGTGAAACAGAACAAGTAATATGAAACTGACATAAAGAAAACTCCTTCCTATGCTTATCTGTCTGGTCAAGTCATTCCAGGACGAGTGGGCACCAACATGAGACCAGCAGGAGGTCTCATCATGGGGGGCCCAGGCATCATTAGCATGTGACCTCCCATGGGTGCCCTCTTTCCAGGAGCAGGTCCCACTGGCATCATCCTAGGAGGAGGAGGACCCATCATTGGCATCATGGGAGGGCCCCACACATGGGGTGCTGGCATCATACCAGGATGAGGAGGACCTGGAAGATTGAGGAGAGGTGGAATCATCACCCCTACAGGAGGAGGAGCAGAGAATGGTGTAGGAAGTATTTTTCCTTGTTGAAATGCAGCTGATGTTGGCTTGGTGCCTGTGGCTCAAGCAGCTAAGACACCAATACATACACCTGAGCTGTAGGGTTCAAATCCAGCCTGGGCCCGCCAAACAACAATGACAGCTGCAACCAAAAAATAGCTGGGTGTTGTGGTGGGAACCTGTAGTCCCAGTTACTTGGGAGGTGAAGGCAGGAGAATCACTTGAGCCCAGTAGTTGGAGGTTGATGTGAGCTGATGTCAGGGCACTCTATCCAGGGAGACCGGTTGAGGCTCTGTCTCAAAAAAACAAAAACAAAGACATGCAGCTGTTGTTTTGTCAATCAGGCTCTGGGCCTGCTCTTCCATCCATTTCTCATAGTAGTCCCTCACATTCTCTTTGTGCTTCCTCCAATGGCAGTGTGTCTTCCTCACAGACAGAGAGTCATGGGTGAGATATGTATTGCAGTAGTCAAAAGAAAACTTGGGCATATTCCCTCCTGGCTGTTGGCGACTGCTTTCTAATATGAGTTTTTAAAAACAAGCTTACATACCAGTGTGAGAGGAAAGAAGGGTAGAGCGGTGGAAAGGAAGTCTGCTCTATTGGTAATAAAGCTCCAAGTTCATCCTATCATGGATTTCATAGTACCCTAGAGGCACGTGGTCCTTAAAAGTAGTGTACCACTTCTTAAGGACAATCTTGTTCCAATGCGTGCTAGTTTGGGCTGCAATCAGCTTCTTAAGGTCCCCAATGGAGACATCGGTGTTGTATTTAATGCAGACCTTCTTCACCAGATGGTCATTGCAAACTATCTGGATCATCCCAGATGGAGGTCCAAACTCAAACTTCTAACCTGCAGACACAACAACCTCCAGCCTCAAGTGGTCTGATGGATGAAGATTTTAAAAACCATGAGAGATTCTTTTGCAACCTCCAGGCATTTGAAAACCTAGAGGAAAGAAAAATCATTTTTTAGGTGAATACATTTACCAAAAATAACCAGGATATAGAAAGCATAAAAAGATTGATTTCTGTAGAACAGAAGTTTATCAAGTAATTGCCTCACATAAGAACACCAGACCTAAGTGGTTTCTGCTTGTTTGAAGGTGTCCTCCTAATATTTAACTGTTGGAAACTTAATTCCCAAATTCATATGTTGATGGCATTTGGAGATGGGGGCTTTGGGAGATAATTAGGGTCACATGAGATCATGATGTTGGGGAGTCCTGTGATGGGATTCAAGGCTTTATAAGGAAAGGATGAGAAACCTAAACTGATTGACCTTCTCAGTGGTTCTCAATCTTCCTAATGCTGTGACACTTTAATACAGTTCCTCATGTTGTGGTGACCCCAAAGCATAAAATTATTTTCGTTGCTACTTCATAACTATACTTTTGCTACTGTTATGAAACATAATGTAAATATCTGATATGCAGAATATATTTTGGCAACTCCTGTGAAAGGGTTTTTCGACCCCAAAAGGGATCACAACCCGCAGGTTAATAACTGCTGTAATAGACTTTAGGGACACCACTTCCTTAATTACTGGGTGTTCCAGACACCCCTAACCCAAATCCCCAAAGTAGCCCCTAACTCTCTCTAACTTCTAAGAGAGAAAGGCTGACCACAATGAAGCTCAGTCAGGCTATTTTCTGGCCCTTCTGGGTCTCTGTTCACGTCAGCTCAGGACCAAGGAGAAAAGCCCAGACATACCTAAGCTGGTCAAAATAGCTCCTAATCAACCAACATGGATGAAGGAGAAGCAGAAAAATATAGCAAATAAATAATCAGTCACCATCCCACCCAGACTTAAGAGTTAAATTTAAATAAAAAATATCCACCCCTCACATCAAATCTACCAGAAACACAGGCACAGTGAATTCTGCCTTATGGCCCAAAGGACGATTTCTTTCATTGAAAAATGAGCATTTACTTAACCACCACAATGAGCTCCAGAGGATATAATCGTGTCTTATCCTTGGCCAAAAGAAGCTGGTGAGAGGAGTTTTCTAGCATTTGGGATGCGGAAGCCAGTGGAATGCTTGAGCTTGGGAGTTGAGACTAGCTCAAGCAAGAGCAACACTCAATCTCTACTAAAAAAACAGCAGATTCACTAGGCTTTGTGGCACATCCCTGGAGTCCCAGCCACTCATAGGCTAAGGCAAGCAGATCCCTCCAAACTAGGAGTTTGAGGTTATTGTGAGCTAGGACACCAGGGCACTCTAGCCTGGTGCAAGAAGTGAGACTGTCTCCAAAAAAAAATAAGAGCAAGGATGTTTCAATTTTTTTTTTGAGACAGTCTCACTGTGGCACCCTATGAGCCAAGGTATCATAGCTCACAACAAACTCAAAATGGTAGGCTTGAGCAATCCATGGCCAATCTTCAGTCCTCAACACCTACCTTCAGTATTTTAAGATGAATTACAGACATTTCACCTGAAAATGCTCCCAAATGTATCTCTAAATAAGAAATATCCTTTAATGCACATTAGTATTTAAAGATCAGAGCCTGTTCTATTCCTAAGTTCCACTGTAAAGCAAACATAGACAATTCAATTTATTTATTTATTTATTTATTGAGTTTTGGCGGAGGTTGGCTTGAACCCCCCATCCCTGGTAAATGGGGCTGGTGCCCTAGTCCTTGAGCCACAGGCCCCACCCATAGACAATTCTTTTGGTTACATGAGCTGGCCCCAGCTGTAAGTTTGTACTTTTATTTTATTATTTCTAATTTATACTTGCACGTTTAAAAAGTGAAAGCTCAAAAAGCCAGCACAGTGGGTGACACTCTTAATCTCAATTACAGGAGAAGTGTGTGTGGGGGGGACGATCAATAAACTCCAGGAGTTGGGAGACCAGACCAGGCAGCATAGAAAGCCTTATCTCAGAAAAAAAAAGTGGGGGGAGAGAGATGAACACTCAAACCCCTCCAAAATACCAGAACATGAGGCAGACAGCCTCCCACAAAAGAAACTTTGGTCACAACAAAATGTGCTTACTCACCACTGTAAGACATGTCCAATGTCTACCTCAGCCTCTCAGAACAACACAGCACTGATCTGAGCAGTATCACTTAAACATAACCCTGAGAACCCCACAGTCTACTCAGCCTGCCCCAGCCACACCTATTTCTGGCTTTACCCAACACACATTTTCAAATATGACTTGTTTAATTCTTTTTTGTTTGTGTGTGTGTTTGTTTTAGCAGGCCCGGGTAATGTTCTATCCCATCAGCCCCCATGCATGTGGTCAACGCCCTGACCACTGAGCATGGGCATGCAGACATTACTTGGTCATTGAGCACTACTACAAGTAAGTTTATTGTTTAATCTCTATGATGTAGTAGGGAGTAATTTATTTTCATGTGACTTGAAGACACTGGAGTCAGAGATGTTTGACCACAGAGTAAGCCTCTGACCCTGATACTCTGACCTTGAATCTCATGTTTGTCATCATTCTTCTTATTGAGTTGAAGACTACTCACTCTATAAGGCCAGAAGCTTTGTGAGGCTCTTAGATCATCCACATGACTTGGTTAATCTTTGATTAAGGAATTTTGAGATGGGAGGCAGGAGGGACCAGAGATCAAGATGGAATAAAGACAAAAGACTAATAATGTTTTATGGACATTAGATCATTTGCAATTCATTTGATTCTTAAAGCAGTGCTGTAGGATGGCCAAAACCTCTATTTCATAAATGAGGAAACTGCAGGTCTTTCTGCTTTTTTTGCAACCCTAGGACTTGGTACTTTCCCAAATCTACTTGAAAAGGCAGTAAGACTTGGAAGCATTTTTGTACTCAGGTGTGGGAAACACCACACCTGCTTAAGAGTTGTTTTACATTAATCCATCTCCATTCAGAGGAATTCACATGTTCCTCAATTTAAAGAATGGCTTTTGGCTCAGCTGCCTTAGTTCAATGAGTAGGGCGCCAGCCACATACACTGATGCGGGTGGGTTCGAGCCTGGTCCAGGCCTGCTAAAATAGCAATGACAACTGCAACCAAACAATAGCCAGGCATTGTGGCAGGTGCCAGTAGTCTCAACTACTTGGGAGACTGAGGCAAGACAATCACTTAAGCCTAAGAGTTTGAGATTGCTGTGAGCTGTGATTACACAGCACTCTACTGAGAGGGACATAGTGAGAATCTGTCTCAAAATAAATAAAGGAAGAAAGAATGGCTTTTCCTATACACTATTTTACTTAAATGTCATAGAGGTTTTAGGGGCTATGTAATATTCTATTCTACAGATGAGTACTGAAGCACAGTGAAATTAGCTCATTTACCTAAGGTCAAACTCTAAAAAAAATAAGAGGGACTTAATGCAGGTGAAAATTACCATTTTTAAAACTTTTTAAAATTAAATCATAACTGTGTACATGAATGCATTTATGGAGTACAATGTGCTGATTTTATATACTATTTGGAATACTTACATCAAACTGGTTAACATAACCTTAAACTCACTTAACTGTTGTTAAGATATTTATACTCTACTCTTAATAGATTTGACATTTAACCTTGCAATATGCACCATAGGTGAGGTCCCACCAATTACCCTTCCTCTACCCAACTTATATCCTTCCCTCTGCTCCCCCTCCTCTTCTGAAAAAGGGGAAAAAATCAGTTTTTTATTTGGGCAAATAATGGTCAAAATGGAGGAGCAAACAGCCCCAGATAAATTCACTTTCTCACTTAAATCCAAGATAGATCATACCTGGGCAAACAAAATAAAGAAAAAACATAAGGAGTAGACTTAGGCACATGGAAGGTCATGTTTATACTGAGCCATGAATTGAGAGGTCTACTGGAGGATCTCAGCCAGTCCTTTCAGGCAGGACTGGGTGCTTTGGTGCAGTTGAGGGAATATTTGGGGAGCTGGAAGTGTTGGAGCATGTTAGAGACTGAGAAAGAAGAGCAAACCAAAATTAGGTTGGACCTAAATTAATTTCTTTGGCCTTTTTTTCCTTCTTCCCAGTATTTCAAAGTTCAGAGCAGCTTTCTTTTATTTTTTTCTCAGTACATTGAACTAGGTGGCGACCTTCTCGGTCCCTCCTTCAAGCTGCTTCCAAAAACATTTTTACCAGATCATTTCACTTCCTTGCATTTCATTTCTTTTTTTCTCAACCCCACTCTCTGTTCCCCCTCCATTATTTAGACATTGCTAGCAAAGGTCAACAAATCAACTCCTAAATTTCCTGACATTCCTCCCTAAAGTTATCAATATTGTTGGCCAATTCCTCTTTTCCCATGAAAACTCTCCAACTTTGAATTCTTTATTTTAACTTTTGACTTCAGTGGGTGTGAACTGAGTCTGTCATCCTTTTAAAATATACAACACAATTGATTCTCGGCCTTTTGGCTGATATGAAGTGTAAAAGATACCTCATAACACTAATAGCTCAACTTTGACCATCCTGTGCATTGAGCCATGTGATGCAGCTGTGAACAGCACAGATACATTGGAGTAAACTTGGAATGTTGTGCCCATGAGTTCCACAAAGACCACACTGCTGAACAAGTTAAATTTAAAGAGGAGTCCTCTTATTGAAGAGCCAGCCAGCAACTGCCTCAGGGTCCCAACGTGAGGTGTTTGAGAGCAGCCCCAAGTGTTTAAGGGGTTGGGTTTTTAAGACTTTGTCTCCATCCTGGTTGGCACCCAGGCTGTCCAGGTGCATCCAGGTAGGGTAGCAAGCAAGCATTGTACAGAAGCAGAATTTTGCGGTTAGTTAGTCATACATTTTTGTTTTAATATTTTCCCCTATACATCTTAGTTTCAGTACTTTCCCCACCTGGTATTGTTTAAAAGTCAGTCCGGGAACAGTTGGTACCTCCAGGTCTGTTTCCCAGGGAGTTAGCCAAGCAAGCAATTTGGAGTGAACTAGAAGCAAGAAATTAATTAATACTTTCCCATCTATCTGGGAAGTGCACTAGACTTATTTCTTTCTTTCTTTTTTTTTTTTTTGAAAGCTTGCAGTCTAGAAATTTGCCAGGATTTAACTGGCACTTTTCCTTTATAGCTCAGGCCTGAAACCTTTCTGTCTTAGCCTAAGACCCCCAGGCATAACAGGAAGAATAAATAACTCCCAATTATCACCTGCAAGAACTTACTAGAATGCTTCACAGCAAGTTTCATGACCTGGCTGCTTCTCCCTTCAGCTTCATCTTGAGAGTCTTTCACCTCCTATAAACTCTCTTCTAAAGATGTTTGTTCATTTCCAGGTATTGAGATACTCTCTGTCTTCCTGGACTCACACATCTGCTTCAGCTGCTACACAGTGGAATTCCTGTTGACTTTGGAACTAAAAGCAAGTCATCATCATGGTCATTTGATTAAAACTATGATCTGCATACAAAGAAAAATGCACCATTAATAACAGGAGAGGTTTAGAGTTGAGGCTCTGAGTCCCAGCAAGATGGCTCATGCCTGTAATACTAGCAATGTGGGAGGGCAAGGTGGGTAGATCGCCTGAGCTCACAGATTGGAGACCAGCGTGAGCCAGAGGGAGATCTGGTCTCCAAAAATTGCTGGGTGTTGGGGCAGGCGACTATTGGTCCAGCTACTTGGGAGGCTGAGGCAAGAGAATCACTTGAGCCTAAGAGTTTCGGGTTACTATGTGCTATGATGCAATGGCACTACTAAAGGAGACAAAAGTGAGACTGTGATTTAAAAAAAAAAAAAAAAAGATTTGAGGCTCTGCAGAGTGGTTTTGCTTTCCTAGTTTTTCTCTGGCAAACTTTTCCCAGAATTTTGGGACATTTTCTCTACTTTGGGGATCCAGTGAGTTTTTTATTTATTTTCCCCATGCTTTTGTGATGTTAACAGATTAACTTTTTTTTTTTTATTAAATCACAGCTGTGTACACTGATGCAATTATGCGGTACAATGTCATGATTTTATATACAATGTGAAATACTTTCATCAAACTGGTTAACATAGCCTTCACCACATTTTCTTATGTATTCCAACCTAAGTAAATTTAACATGTACCCTTGTAAAATGCACTACAGGTGTGGTCCCACCAATTACCCTCCCTCTAGCCATCCTCCCCCCTCTCCTTCTTCCTCTCTTTCTTGTTCATCTTGGGCTATAGCTGGGTTATACCTTTCATATGGAAGTGTGGGTGCTTGTAAAATAGTTTGATAGTAGGGCTGAGTACATTGGATACTTTTTCTTCCATTCTTGAGATCTTTGCTAAGAAGAATGTGTTCCAGCTCCATCCATGTAAACATGAAAGAGGTAAAGTCTCCATCTTTTTTTCTTTTTTCTTTCTTTTCTTTTTTTTAGAGGCAGAGACTCACTTTATCATTCTCAGTAGAGTGCCATGGCATCACACAGCTCACAGCAACCTTCAGCTCCTGGGCTTAGGCAATTCTCTTGCCTCAGCCTCCCAAGTAGCTGGGACCGCAGGTGCTGCCACAACGCATGACTACCCATGTTTTTTTTAAGGCTACATAATATTCCCTGGTGTACATATACCACAATTTATTAATCCATTCATGGGTTGATGGGTACTTGGGATACTTCCATGACTTAGCAATTATGAATTGGGCTGAAATAAACATTCTGGTGCAAATATCTTTGTTATAAGTGGAATTTTGGTCCTTTGGATATATACCTAATAGAGCAATTGAACGATCATATGGCAAGTCTATTTTTAGATCCCTAAGTGATCTACAAACACCTTTCCAAAAGGAACGTATTAGTTACAATTCCCACCAGCAGTGTAGAAGTGTGTTCCCTTTTATCCACATCCACACCAACATCTATGGTTTTGAGATTTTGTGATGTGGGCTAAAGTTACTGGAGATAGATGATATCTCAAAGTGGTTTTGATTTGCATTTCTCTGATGATTAAGGATGATGAGGATTTTTTCATGTGTCTGTAGTCCAGGCACCTGTCTTCTTCAGAGAATTTGCTCTTCAAGTCCCTTATTCACACTGAGATGGGATCACTTGTTCTTTTCTTGCTAATACGTTTTAGTTCTCTGTGGATTCTGGTTATTAAACCTTTGTTGGAGACATAACCTGGAAATACCTTCTCCCATTATGAAGGCTGTTTTCTTGCTTTACTTACTGTGTTCTTGGCTGTGCTGGAGCTTTTTAGTTTGATCAGATCCCAGTAATGTACTTTTGGTGTTGCTTCAATTGCCTGGGGGGGTCCGCCTCAGAAAATATTCTCCCAGGCAGATTTCTTCAAGTGTTTTCCCTGCACTTTTTTCTAGTATTTTTATAGTTTTGTGTCTTTTAAATCTTTAATCCAGTGAGAGTCTATGTTAGTTAATGGTAAAAGCTGTGGGTCTAGTTGCAGTCTTCTACAGGTCACCAGCCAGTTCACCTAGAACCATTTGTTGAATAGGGAGTCCTTTCCCCACTGAATGTTTTTAACTGGCTTATTGAATATCAAATGATGGTTAGTAGCTGAGTTCATCTCTTGATTCTCTTTTCTGTTCCATACATCTGCCTGTCTGTCTTTGCACCAGTACCATGCTGTTTTGATCACTATTGATTCATAGTATAGTCTGAGGTCTAGTAGCGTGATTCCTCTTGATATGTTTTTATTTCTGAGTAATATCTTGGCTATTCAAGGATTTTTCTGATGCCATATAAAATGAAGTATTTTTTTTGAGGTCTTTAAAGTATGACAGTGGGGCTTTAATAGGGATTGCATTATAATTGTCTATTGCTTTGAGTAGTACGGACATTTTAACAATGTTGATTCTTCCTAGCCATGAGCATGGAACGTGTTTCCATTTTTAACATTTTGAGCTATTTCTTTTCTTAGTGTTTCACATTTCTCTTTATAGAGATCTTTTACATCCTCTGTTAGATATACTCCCAAATATTTCATCTTCTTTGGCACTACTGTGAAAGGAATAGAGTCTTTGACTGTATTTTCAGCTTGACTACTGTTGATATATATAAAAGCTACAGATTTGTGAGTATTGGTTTTGTAAACTGAGACGCTGCTGTATTCCTTGATCACGTCTAAGAGTTTTGTAGTTGAATTCCTGGGGTTTTCCAGATATATAATCATATCATCTGCGAAGAGTGAAAGTTTGATCTCCTCCCACCCTGTATGGATATACTTGATCACCTTTTCTTTCCTGATTGTGATGGCTAAGACTTCCATTACAATGTTAAAAAGCAGTGGAGACAATGAGTAACCTTGCCTGGTTCCTGATCTGTGTTGAAATGATTTCAATTTAACTCCATTCAATACAATATTGGCAGTGGCTTTGCTGTAGATGGCCTCTATCACTTTAAGAAATGTCCCTTCTACACCAATTTTCTTTCTTTTCTTTTTTTCTTTTAAAAGGGATTATTTTCTTTTTTTCTTTTAATTTACTGTTGGGGATTCATTAAGGGTACAAGAAACCAGGTTACAAATGCTTGCATTTGCTAGGTAAAGACACACTTATAATCATGTCTTGCCCCCAAAAGGTGAGGCACTGCTCAAGACCCCACCCCCACACTCCTTCCCTTTCTCTGCTCCTCCTTTCCCCACTCCTCCCTTATTCTTTCTCTCTCTGGTCTCTCCTTCCCTCACCCCCACCATGTCATTAATTGTCATTAATTTTCCTCAAGTCAAAATCGAATACATAGGATTCATGCTTCTCCATTTTTGTGATGCTTTACTGAGAATAATGTGTTTCACTTCCATTCATGTTAGTACAAAGGATGTAAAGTCTCCATTTTTTAATGGCTGAATAGTATTCCACAGAGCACATATAGCACAGCTCGTTAATCCATTCCTGGGTTGGTGGGCATTTAGGATGTTTCCACATTTTGGAGATTGTAAATTGAACTGCAATAAACAGTCTAGTGCAAGTGTCCTTATGATAAAAGGATTTTTTCCCTTCTGGATAGATGCCCAATAATGGTATTGCAGGATCAAATGCAAGGTCTAGCTTGAGTACTTTGAGGGTTCTCCAAACTTCCTTCCAAATAGTTCTATTAGTTTGCAGTCCCAGCAGCAGTGTAAAAGTGTTCCCTTCTCTTCACATCCACACCAGCATATGCAGTTTTGAAATTTTGTGATTCGTGCCATTCTCACTGAGGTTAGATGGTATCTCAGGGTGGTTTTGATTTGCATTTTTCCAATAATTAGGTATGATGAGCATTTTTTCATATGCTTGTTAGCCATTCATCTGTCTTCTTTAGAGAAGGTTCTGTTCATCTCTCTTGCCTATTGATATTTGCAATTGTTGGCTTTTTTCCTGTGGATTAATTTAAGTTCTCTACAGATGCTAGTATCAAGCTTCTGTCTGATTTAAAATATGCAAATGTCCCTTCCTATTGTGTAGGCTGCCGATTTGCTTTGGTTGTTGTCTCCTTAGCTACACAGAAGCTTTTCTGCTTCATTAAGTCCCATTTGTTTATACTTGTTGTTGCAATTGCCATGGCAGTCTTCTTTGTGAAGTCTTTCTCCAGGCCAATATCTTTCAGTGTTTTTCCTATGCTTCCTTTAAGGATTTTTATTGTTTCATGCCTTAAGTTTAAGTCCTTTATCCATCTTGAATCAATTTTTGTGAGTGGAGAAAGGTGTGGGTTCAGTTTCAGTCTTTTACATGTGGATATCTAGTTCTCCCAGCACCATTTATTGAATAGGGAGTCTTTTCCCCAAGGTATGTCCCTGTCTGGTTTATCAAAGATTGGGTGATTGTAAGATGTTAGTTTCTTTTCTTGGTTTTCTATTCAATTCCAAATGTCTATGTCTCTATTTTTGTGCCAGTACCATGCTGTCTTGAACACTATGGCTTTGTAGTACAGCCTTAAATCTGGTATGGTGATGCCCCTACCTTTGTTTTTATTACTAAGAACTGCCTTAGCTATATAAGGTTTTTCTGGTTCTATACAAAATGCAGAATCATTTTTTCCAAATTTTTAAAGTATGATGTTGATACCTTAATACAGATTGCATTGAATAGGTAGATTTGTTTGGAAAGTATAGACGTTTTAACCATGTTGATTCTTCCCAGCCATGAGCTGGTATGTTCTTCCACTTGTTAATATCCTCTGTTATTTCCTTTCTTAGGATTTCATCATTTTCTTTATAGAGAAAAAATGGATATACCTCTTTTGTTAGGTATATCCCTAGGTATTTCATTTTCTTTGAATCTATAGTGAAGGGAGTTGTGTCCTTAATTAGCCTCTCATCTTGACTGTTATTGGCATATACAAAGGCTACTGACTTGTGGACATTAATTTTATATCCTGAGACATTACTATATTTTTTATGACTTCCAGGAGTCTTGTGGTTGAGTCTTTAGGGTTCTGTAAGCATAAGATCATATCATCAGCAAAGAGAGAGAGTTTGATCTCCTCTGCTCCCATTTGGATGCCCTTTATTTCCTTGTCTTGCCTAATTGTTGGCTTTTTCCCAACAATTTCTGTATTGGCTAGAACTTTCAGCACTATGTTGAATAGTAATGGTGACAGAGGACAACCCTGTCTGGTTCCAGTTCTAAGAGGAAAAGCTTTCAGTTTTACTCCATTCAGTAAAATATTAGCTGTGGGTTTGTCGTAGATACCTTTGATCAGTTTAAGAAATGTGCCACATATGCCTATACTCTTCAGTGTTCTAATTAGAAAAGGCTGCCGGATTTTATCGAATGCTTTTTCTGCATCTATTGCGAGGATCATATGGTCTTTGTTTTTGCTTCTATTAAAACGGTGAATAACATGTATGGACTTGCATATGTTGAACCAGCCTTGTATCCCTGGGATGAAACCTACTTGATTATGATGTATGACTTTTTTGATAACCTATAATCTATTGGCTTGGATTTTGTTGAGAATTTTTGCATCTATATTCATGAGTGAAATTGGTCTGAAATTCTCCTTTTTAGTTGTGCCTTTTCCTGGTTTTGGTATTAGGGTGATGTTTGCTTCATAGAACGTGTTGGGGAAGATTTATTCCTCCTCAATTTTGTGGAATAATTTCTGCAGTATGGGAATAAGTTCTTCCTTGAGGTCTTAATGGAATTCTGGTGTGAAGCAATCCAGACCAGGGCATTTTTTTGTTGGAAGATTTTTCATTGTTTCTTTAATCTCAGTGCTTGAAATTGGTCTGTTCCGGAGCTCTATTTCTTCCTGGCTAAGTCTAGGAAGAGGGTGTGATTCCAAATATTGATCCATTTCCTTTACATTGTAAAATTTCTGGGTATAGAGTTTTTGGTAGTATTCAAAGATGATCTCTCGTTTTTCTGTGGCATCAGTTGTAATTTCCCCTTTATCATTTCTGATTGAGGTTACTAGAGATTTTACTTTTCTATTTCTAGTTAGTATGGCCAAAGGTTTATTTATTTTTTTTCAGAAAACCAACTCCTTGTTCCATTAATTTTCTGAATGATTCTTTTGTTTCCAATTTCATTGATTTCTGATTTATTTCTTATTTTCTCCTGAGTTTAGACTTAGATTGCTCTTCTTTTTCCAATTCCATAAGATGGCTTGTGAGTTTGTTGATGTGCTTGCTTTCTGTTTTTCCAATGTAGGCATCTAAAGTGATAAATTTTACTCTCAAAACTGCTTTTGCAGTATCCCACAGGTTTTGGTAGCTTGTGTCTTCATTGTTGTTATGTTCAAGGAAGTTAATGATTTCCTGTTTTATTTCTTCTTGCACCCAAGCATCATTCAACAGAAGGTTGTTTAATTTCCATGCCTTTGTGTAGAGTTGAACATTTTTATTAGAGTTGAGTTCCACCTTTAGTGCCTTGTGGTCTGAGAAGACACAAGGTAAAGTTTCAATTCTTTTGATTCTGTTCAGGTTTGTTGTGTGTCCTAGGATATGATCAATTTTGGAGATTGTTCCATGGGGTGATGAAAAGAATGTATATTCTTTATCTTTGGGATGGAGTGTTCTATATATGTCTATCAAGCACAGTTGTCCTAGGGTCTCATTTAAGTCCCTTATATCTTTGTTTAATTTCTGTTTAGAGTTTCTATCCAGCTCTGTAAGAGGAGTGTTAAATTCCCCTGTTATTATGGTATTATAGGTTATCATATTGCTCAGATTGAGTAAGATCTTGTTTCAAGAATCTTGGAGCATTTAAATTGGGTGCATAAATATTTAGAATTGAAACATCTTCTTGTTGTACTTTTCCCTTGACCAATATAAAGTGATCATTTTTGTCTTTTTTTTACTTTAGTTGCTTTAAATCCACATGTATGTGAAAATAAGATTTCAACTCTTCTTTTCTTATGAATTCCATTTGCCTGAAAAATTGTTTTCCAACCCTTAACTCAGAGTTTTAATTTGTGTTTTGAAGCTAGGTGTGTTTTCTCTAGACAGAAAATGGATGGCTTGTGTTTTTTTAATCCAGTCATCCAATCTATGCCTCATCAGTGGGGAATTCAAGCTATTAACATTTATTGAGATAATTGATATGTGTTGTATTCATCTTACTTTGTAAGAGTTCATTTCTTTGTTTTATCTTTTGCATCAATGTTTAAGTTAGGTTCTGTCCTTTAATTTCTGAGTTCTTACCTTGCTGTCAATCCATTGTGATGGACAGTATGTAGAACAGGTTGAAGTATTTCCTGTAGGGCTGGCTTGTTGTGGCAAATTTTTCCTCAATGTTTGTATAACAGTAAATGATTTGATTTCTCCATCAATTTTAAAGCTTAGCTTTGCAGGATATAGTATCCTGGGCTGGAAATTGTTCTGTTTAAGTAGATGAAAGGTAGATGACTATTGCCTTCTTGCTTGGAAAGTTTCATTTGAGAAGTGTGCAGTCACCCTGATGGATTTTCCTCTCTAGGTCAACTTGAGCTTACTCCTGGCAGCTTGAAGAATCTTTTCTTTTGTCTTGAATTTGGACATGTTCATCACAATGTGTCTTGGAGAAGTTCAGTTAGAGTTGAGGTCACCTGGAGTCCAATATTCCTCTGAAAGGAGTGAGTCAGAATCTTTGGTGATATTTTGGAAGTTTTAATTTATAATATTCTTTAGTATGGCTTCCATTCCCCTGGGGAATTCTTCTTCCCCTTCTGGGATACTTGCAACTCATATGTTTGAACACTTCATATGTCCCATAATTCTGTCAGTGAACGTTTTGCTTTCTCTCTCTTCTTTTCTGACTCTTTAGCTATCTGAGTTATCTCAAGAGCTTTGTCCTCTACCTCTAAAATTCTTCTTCTGCATAGTCTGATCTGTTGTTGATATTTTCTATTGCATCTTTAAATTCCCTAATTGACTGCTTCAGTTACTTCATCTCTGCTATATCATTTTTTTTTAATTTTCATTAAATCATAGCTATGTACATTAGTGCAATATGGGGTACAAAGTTCTGGCTTCATATACAATCGGAAATATTTTCATCCCAGTGTTCAACATAACCTTCATGGGATTTTCTTGGGTATTGTAGGAAAACATTTGTATTCTGCATTTAGTAAGTTTCACTTGTACCCTTCTAAAATGCACCATAAGTGTGATCTCACTATTTACCCTCTCTCCACTCATTCTCCCTCCTCCTCTCCCCTCCCTTGCCCTTTCCCCTGTATTCTTGTGTTATAAAAATTGGGTTATAGTCTTCATATGAAAGCTATAAATTAGCTTCTTAGTAGGGCTGAGTACATTGGATACTTTTTATTCCATTCTTGAGATGTTTTCTTAAGAATAATGTGTTCCAGCTTCATCCATGTAAACATGAAAGAGATAAAGTCTCCATCTTTCTTTAAGGCTGTATAATATTCCATGGTATACATGTACACAATTCAATAATTCATTTGTGGGTTGATGGGCACTTGGGCTTCTTCCAAGACTTAGCAATTATGAATTGGGCTGCAATAAAAATTCTGGTATAGATATCTTTGTTGTGATGGGATTTTTGGTCTTCTGGATATATACCTAGTAAAGGAATTATAGGATCAAATGGCAGGTCTATTATTAGATCTCTAAGTATTCTCCAAACATCCTTCCAAAAGGAATGTATTAGTTTGCATTCCCACCAGCAATGCAGAAGTGTTCCCTTTTCTCCACATTCATGCCAGTATCTCTGGTTTGGGGTTTTTGCTATGTGGGCTAATCTTACTGGAGTCAGGTGGTATCTCAAAGTAGTTTTGACTTGCATTTCTCTGATCATTAAGGATGGTGAG
>CAUYON010065108.1:0-17365 GCA_963573935.1 Arctocebus calabarensis
CCCAGCTACTCGGGAGGCTGAGGCAAGAGAATCGCTTGAGCCCAAGAGCTGGAGGTTGCTGTGAGCAGTGTGACGCCACGGCACTCTACCAAGGGTGATAAAGTGAGACTCTGTCTCTACAAAAAAAAAAAAAAAAGAAAAAAAAGAAAACTCACTGGAGATCTTTGATTATCTTTTTCTTTTGCAGTTTTTTTTTTTTTTTTTAAGCCAGGGTTGGGTTTGAACCTGCCACCTCTGGCATATGGGGCTAGCGCCCTACTCACTCAGCCACAGGCGCCACCCAATTATATTTTTCCTTAACCCATCTGGTCTTGTGAGGAGTTTGATGTCTTCTTGTTATTTATGTCTCATTTTAATCAGTACTTTGTTAGTCCAGGGAGGTTGGTATAGAGGAATACTTCATATTGGGTTTGATCAGGTTTGATTATCAGTAGTCTCAGTAAAGAGGATTGTTTGCCTAAATATCAGTCCTCCAAGGCAATTTGTTGTAATTTATTCCGTGGGAAGGGAAATGTAGCTGTCAAATGACCGTGAACACACCCCATTTAATTATGATAGTGTTTTTAACTATTGACATTTAAAATAATTTAGGGACCAAAACAGTAAGATTCTTGGAAATCTCTCTTCATTGATTTGGTTGGGCCCAAGGACTCCACTTGAAATATAGTAAACTCTCACCAGACTGAATCCGATGAGATGACACTGGATCAGGGCTTCTCTGCATCTGGGAGATCCAATTTTGCTATGATGATCCTGACAGGTTACTCTTCTTAGTAGTATAGAGCTGGCAATTTGGGTTGGCTATTTCTAGGTTGGCCTATAGTATTCCATGATATTGAAGGACCTCCTCCCATTTCCTATGGGCCCATAAAGCCTCCTGTCTTAAATTGTGGGCAATTTGTTCAAAGTAGAATCATCTCTGGTAATTTAGATTTCATAGTGTGAATTTCTAAACCCAGAGCTGGGCTAAGGAATAAGATAGCCTTCGAGGTGCTAGTATATGTCAAATTTTTATCAAAAGACAGCTACCCATAGATTGAGGGCTAATAATTTTTCAAAGGAATAAATTATTTTTTTCTGTTAATTTTATTCTTGTATATATATAAATCTATGAATCTGTAATATGTTTTTCAGAGTTTAGGAACACACAAGTTACTATGAATTACTCAGTTTCAATAACATAACTGTGATCCAGGGAACTGAAAACTCTTGCTGATTTTCCATTTTGTGTAGAATAGGTATAGACACTGGTGTTTCCATGTCTTTCTGATGAAGACATGAAGGTCTCTCTCTTCCTGGTAATTACTAATCGGTTCACCCAAGATAGTTAACAATATGTACTACGCCTCAAATCATACAGTTGATTCTCATTCAACTTTGGAGTTGGTTCTCCAGAGATGTTTTGGTGCCAATCTCTTTAGGAAAGAGATTTTTTTTGACTCATACTATGTGGCAAAATGGGAAAGACAGAAATAGCCATACTCTGTATTTTCCTGCTAATGTGAGTCACCACCAATGTCTTTTTCCAATCAGAAGTAATTTCCACTTCTGTCCATTCAAGTGCCACTTTATTTTCAAGAAAATCTCACTCATGTCGATATAAATAGTCTCATCAATAAGTTTCTAACTCTGTGTTCTTTAATACATTAGTCACTAACTGTGTGGTGCTATTGAGCAATTGAAAGAGACTAGTCTGAATTGCAACATTCTATAAGTATAAACACACACTTTTGAAGACTTACTATGAACAAAAGAATGTAAAATTTCTCAATAAATTTTTATAATGATTATATGCTAAGATAATAATATCTTAAATATAGCAGGTTAAATAAAACATATTCTTAAAGTTAATTCATTATAAAATTTAAATATGGATACTACAATTGCATATGTGACTTGCATCTATGTCATATTATATATATTATATTAATTATATTTTATTATATTTCTATTGGAAAGTGCTGTTTGAATATAAGTTTTGATAAAAACTGTTTTTCCTTAATGACCCAGAAAACTATAGATACTCAAAAATATTTGTTAGCCAGTCCAAACTGGCTTAGAATTCCACAATTTTCTTAAGCATAATAATAGATATTAGAAAACAATTTGACAAAACAAAAATTTGAAAGGCGAGAATGCAAAACGGATTGCTAATAACATAATTAAGAGACTACAATATCCTATTCATTTGTTTATGTGCCAGGCAGTAGGCACATTGAGTATGTGATGAAAAAATACCCATTTTCTGTGTTCAAGGTGTTTTCTGTTGCTCACAGTCTAATAAATGCTTCTAAAAATGGAACGACAAGGTTGTGGATGAGATAATAGTAACAATACTAAACCTATAGTGGTGGTGGGGGATGGTTTAGAGTGGGCAGTCCCAAAAGCTCCCTGATGGAGCATTGTAGTTAGGAAGCAAGTTCTTTCTCTCCTATCTGTTGTAGATTAACCCAATATTTTACACAAAACAAATGGGGTTAAAATATCTTCACTCAGCAATCTCTAAAAATTAACAAATGATAAATTAAGTGGAGTTTATTTACCCTCTGACAAGTTCTGTAGTTTGAAGCATGGCAGATTGGCTCACAAGAATAAAAACAGCTGGATAAATATTCCCTCTGAAATTCTTATTTTTTTCTTTCTGGTTCAATTAATAATTAAAAAACTACCGAATACAGAACTTATGTGACACTTCTTCTTGACAGGCTAGCTGAGAAGGATCCATTAATCATTGACTGTTAGTGATGGGTAGTATGCTGGAAGGAGTGTGGGCTTTGGAATCAAGCAGGGAGTTTTCTGGGACTTTGGGAAAATTAGGAAACACCAACTCTTCATTTCCTCATTTGTAAAATTAGAAAAAAATGCATTTATGAGGATAAAGCATACAGAAATGTTGGCATATAATAAGTAGCAAATAAATCATGAACATCATTATAACTGAGAATTAACTGAAGAAAAAAATGTTATGTGCATGAAATAAGAGTCTACTAGATAGAATTTAGATGCATAACTTCAGTCATGGAAAACATTAAAAAAGTAAAAGAAAAATGTACAAATAATTCTTAAGCTAACGGCTTAGGAGTGAGAAGAAGGAGATGCTTACTCTGATAAGCTTCCTAAGAGAAGTATTTTGAAAGTTTTCTCTTGTTTCTGTGCTATGAAGGGTTTAGTATCATTTTTACCCTGTGGGCCTGGAATCTTCTTTGTAGGAAGTTTTGAGTAATGAATCCTATTTCCTTAATAGATATAGAACTATTCTCATTTTCCATTTCTTCTAACGTCAGTTTTGAAAAGTTGTGATTTTGTGATTTACAAAACGTTTGTCCTTATGTCTAAATGGTCAAATGTGCTGATAGAGTTATTCATTATTTCTTATATACTCATCTGAATATCTATAGTAATAGTTCTCTTTTATTACTGACAATAGGTGATTCATGTCTTTTCTCTTTCCCCTACTCATTAGTATTCTGTATAGAGAATACAGCATATTACATCTGCATCATTTTCAAAGACATGCATTTTGGCTTTGTTGGTATTTCTTTACTGTTTCTGTATTGTTGGTTTCTACTTTTCTCTTTATTATTGTCTCATTTATACTTTCTTTGTATTTCATTTTCTCTTCTTTTTCTGATTTGCTGAGTAGGGAACTGTAATCATTAATTTTAAACTTTAAGGTAAGTTTTATGTATTTTTTTATAAATATTATTTTGGTTGTATTCTGTAAGTCTTAATATTTATGTTTTCATTGTTAATCAGTTTAAAATGTTTTCTGTTTTCCATTGTAAGTTTCTCATTGACTCATAGACTATTTAGAAGAGTGCTGTTTTATTTTCACTACTGATTTTTTTTCATTTTCTTTTTGTTACTTATTTCCAGCTTAATTCTCTCACTGTGGTCATAGAAATATCCTCTGTAATTTCATTTTTTAGAAATTTATTAAGACTAGCTCTATGGCCTAATATATGGTGTATTTTAGGGAATGTTCCATGTCCACTTTGAAAACATAGATTTTCTTCAGTTGTTGAAGAAAGAATAGTACATGTGTTAATTAATTTATTTGGTTAATAATATAGTAGTATTGTTCAATATTCTATGTTCTTATGATTAATATATATATTTTCCTATCAATTACTGAGAAACATATTAAAATCTTTATAATTATAAATTTTTCTAATTCATTTAGTTTATCAATTTTTGCCTTATATATTTTAAAGTTATTTTACTAGACGCATATTTATGATTGTTTTGTCTTCATGATGAATTGACTTTTTGTTATGAAATATATCACTATATCAGATAAGACTATTTTCTTAAAATTGACTTTGTCTCATATAAATATAGCCACACTGGCTTTCTTATAATTAGTTTTGGTACATTATTTTCTTTTTCATGTTTCTTTTAGTTTAAATTTATATTGACATCTTTTGTATTAACCTGGATGGAGTTGAAACACAATCTTCTTAGTAAAGTATCACAAGAATGGAAAAGCAAGCATCCAGTGTACTCAATTCTTATATGAAACCAGTAGATTAAGTAATACATGCCTACACAAGAGAAAAGCTCAATTCAATTCAAGTTGGGGGGAGGGGTGAGGAAAGGGGATTGATGTGCTCCAACTTAATGGGCACAATGTAGGGTATATGGCAAACCCTTCTGGGTGTGGGACACAACTACAACAGGGACACTTACCTAACAAATGCAAACATTATAACCTAATTGTTTATACCCTCATGTTAATCTGAAATTAAAAAAACCTTCCATTAAAAAAAAATAAATTTATATTTAATATGCATTTCTAATGATATTGTATGTTTGAATCTTCTTTTAAAATGTTATCTTTCAAGAAGAGATTAATTCACTTATTTTTATTACAATTATTGCTTTTTTAGGTGTGCATCATGCTATTTATTTTCTATTTTTCGAATCTGTTCTTTGGATCTGTTGTTGACAAATTCTCTCAGCTTTCATTGGTCTGAGCTGGCCTCATTCTATCTTCTTTTGTGAAAGGTACTTTAATTGGATATGGAATTCTAGGTAGACAGATTTTTTTTTCTTTCAGCATGTTAAAGATGTTTTCCATTATCATTTGGTTTCCACTATTTTTCAAAAGAATCCAACCATCATTATTAATATAGTACCCTTAGATGCAAAATATGCTTTCATTTCGGCATGATTTTAAGACTTTCCCTTCACTTTTGATTCTTAGCAGTTTAAATCTGAGATGACTATAAGTGTTCTTCTTTTTATTCAGCTTTGAGGGGGTTGCCGAGATTTCTAGATCTGGAGTTGATAATCTTTCTCAGTTTTGGGATGTCTGGGCCTTTAGCTCATCAAATATTGACACATTTTTTTTCATTTTTCTTTTTAAGAGTCTACTTAGTGATATTTGTAGATGTGTTCTATAGATATCTCATATATTTTTCTCATGTAAAAAATCATTCTTCTTGTTTTTCTTATAGTTAAGATTAGATAATTTTTGTTGACTTCTCTTCAGTATTACTAATCTTTTCCTCTACAGTGTCTGATGTGAAGCTCAGATTTAAGTCATCCACCAGATTTGTTAATTTAGATATTGTACCTTTTAATTCTAAACTTATGTTTTTAGAGTTTGCACTTTTTTTGTACTGAAATTCTCTACTTAGAAAAACCAAGGTTTTCTAAACCATTTTCATGTTTGTAGTAGTTATTTAAAAAGCCTTGTATACTAATTTGGACGTGTGAGTGATCAGTGAATGCTTTATTGGTAAATATTCATTGGTTATTGAGTCATATTTTTTGCTTATTCACATTTTAATTTACATATATTTATTTTGAAAAAGTTTATCCATAATATTTGTGCATATTTAGGGGTTACAGACTGATATTTGGTACATACAATGTGTAGTAATCACATCAGAGTAATCAGCATAACATCTCCTCAAATATTTATCATTTCTTTGTTTTGAAAACATTCAAAATAATCTTTTCTAGGTATTTGAAAATAGAGTTACTGTTGGCCAGGCGTGGTGGTTCACACTTATAATCCTAGCACTCCAGGAGGCCGAAGTGGGTGGATTACCCTGAGCTCAGGAGTTTGAGACCAGCCTGAGCCAGAATGCGACTTCGTCTCTATAAAAAAAAAAGGTTGAAAAAAAAAAAAAAGCTGGACATTGTGTATAGTTCCAGGTACTTGGGAGGTGGAAGTAAGAGAATCACTTAAGCTCAAGAGTTTGAGGTTGCTGTGAGCTGCGGCCACAGAACTCTACCAAGGCCACAAAGTGAGACTCTGTCTCAATAAACAAAATAAAATACAAACAAAAAATTTCAAATAAAACAATAAATACAAAAAATTCAAGAAAAATAAAAATACAATTTTAAAAACTTATTGTTAATATTTTCAGCCTACAACTATAGAACACTAGAACCTATTCCTCCCGTCTTTTTGTATCTTTTAACAGATCTCTTTCTCACATCCCTTTGCCCTTCTCATCCTCTAGTAAACACTGTTCTACTTTCTACTTCTATTAATATAGTATCAACTTCCTTAGCTTTCACATATGACGCTGCATCACATTATTGGGTGTAATCAATTATGTGAAGCCTCTGCTATGTTTTATTAAAACAGCATATATAAAACATAGCAGAGGCTGAAACAGATGCTAATTTTAATCAAGAAAGAAATTGCTCTTTTTTCCATTAGGAAGCTAAAGTAGTGGACAGTTTCCTCCAATCTAATAAGGAATTGAGCTGTTACAGAGACGAGCTGAATTACTACTTCTGTTAGTTCCAGTTTACTTCTAATTTTACGTATTTTGAGGATGCAATTAGTCCTCTTCCAGTGTGATTTTTGGGTCCAAGCACTGCAGGACTGGGTCTTCTATCTCTGCTAAGCTCCATCCTGCTTAGTCTCCCCATAGGAGGGGGATTTACAGATGACAGAGAATTTTAAGTTTTTGTGCTCCTCCAGATTTTTGGTATACCTTGACAGCACAGGCAGGGACATTAAGAAATAAGCACCAGATTTTACTAGACTAATACCCCTCTTAGACTATGCTAATGTCCCTAGAAATAAAAGTGAGCAAGCTTACCTAGTAAAGGCTCATTCCTCTCTGGAATTTAGTTCTTTTTGACTTAATTTATATCTAAACATTTCAACAGCTACCAAGGAAAATTTTAGTTTTTAGTTCATCTTATAAATTCTCATTGCTAAGTTGGGAATGATGACTTTTTGCAAGACTTGTATCATCACAAAGAGAAATGTTTGGTTGTCCTGAAGAAGTGACAAGGATTTGACATTCAAAGATTTTAGGTCACTCTTCCATAACAACCATATGCAATTTTAATTAAAGATACACCATTAAGCATGGGAAAATGGTCATTTTTGTAAGTATGGTATTTCCTAGTGCTAACAACTTTTCTACAGAAAAAGTTTCTTATTTATGAAACTGGTAGAATTGGGTCTGATGGAGTGAAAGATTGTTTTTCATTAGTATTTCAGCAATGATCTGAGAATACCCTGTATGGCCCAGAGATTCTACACTAGATGATTCAATGGGTGTCCACACATAGTCTAAGATGTGAATGACAAGCCCTTGAGCAACACACTACTTTAAAGATGTATCACACACGAAGTGGCAGCTGTAAGTAAAGAGTAAATAAATGCTTTTACTTTCCTTTTAATCCATACTTTTTTTTATAATAGCCATTTCATGTTTCATTAAAATTCTGTCCTCAAATTTATTTGGAGCCGGTGAATTGCTTTTATATTCATAACTAAGGGATTTTTTTTTGCATTTTTAGTTTTGATTTGACCTATTTATTACCATGTTTCATAAATAAAGTAAGGCTATTGTGTTTGAGGAATAATCTGTTCAGAGGAACTTTGAAATGCTATAATTTAGGGATATTATTATAAGTATGATCCTTTTTCATTAAGTCATAGGAAGAGTTTGCATCACATCAATTTTAGGTAGAAGAATATTTATAAACAATTATCTACTATAAAAGCATAGATTACATAACACATTATTTCAACAAATCATTTTTTCTGTGTTTGTCAGGCACTGTGCTAGACACAGAAGCATGGTCTGGTGTGGGAGGGATATGGATACAGATGACAGCAAGCACTGGGACAGGTGCAGGAATAGCAATACGGACCAGTGGACTGGAGCCGGAGGGGCAGGGAGAGGTCAGAGAAATCACTGGAACATGAGGAGAAGCTTTTTGGAGGAAATAATCCGGACAAGCAGATCAGGTGACCGAAGCTAAGAAGATCATTTCAAAAAGAAGAGACCAGAGGCACCAAGGTAAAGCGAGCTAACGGGCTTAGCCCTATCAGGGATAAGCAAGGAGCTTGGCGTGACCGGTGCCTTGCAAGGAACCTGACACCTAGGAGCACAGCTGGAGATGAAGTTATTAAAGCAGCAGCCAGAATGGGGAAGGTGTTGTGCGTCCTACAAACATTTCTGACATTATCCTGCAGATGATGAAATGACACTGCAGGATTCCGAGCAGGGGAGTTTCATGCTAAGGTTGCATTTCTGAAATTGCTCACAGGGGTGTGTGGAGAGCTCCTAAGCAACAAGGCCAGAGGTCACAGCATCCTCCACCTGGAGGAAGGGCAGCTGCCCTGAGGAAGCAACTAGTGGCAGAGAAGGGTGTAGATGGTGGGGGGGGGATCAAAATATTCTTCTTAGGGAAGCCTGGAAATGTATTCGTACAGGCCTGAATTAAGTAGCAGATGCCTTCAAAAAAGAGCAAAAATACAAAATATCTTCAAAAAAATAAGATGTACTAGAAAAGAGTCAAAAGAAAATCTGAATGAATGGAGAAAGATATTTTGTCTACACTCACCAGAATGATCTGCATATTTAATATAGACCAAATAAAAAACTGAACAAGTTATCGTAAAGGAATACAATAAGGACATTTAAAAATTCACCTGTAGAAAAACATAGGCAAAATTACTTAAGAAAAATTTGACATACAAGATTTTGAAACTCTCAGTAAGGAGGTAGATAAGTCAAACATTATGGCAGTAGTGTAAAAATAAAATAAAATCAAGGGAACAGCATAATGTGTCTAACAATAGACCTTGTATAAATGAAGCTTGGAACATGATACATTCACTGTGGAATAGATGGATTCTTCAATAAATAATATTGTGACAATTTGGTAAAAATACCAAAATAAAATGCCTGCTACATACATTTTGTACAAAATCAAGTACATAAATTCCAACTGAAATAAAGTCCCCAACAAAATGTGGCACAAATGTCTATGTATGTGCGTGTGTCCGTGTGTACATATATAAGTAGAAGACAGTAGGTAGGTTTATCTTTAATCTTTAGCATTAATCTTAAGCTAGAAGTTTTCTTTTAGTAGGAAACAGGGCCCTAAAGGAAAGATTGATGCAGTCATTACAAAATTTAAATTTAACCATATCACAATTAACTATTTTAAATTCAATACAATTACAAGTTAAAAGTCTGTCGCTGTGCAAAGTAGAAGAAAAATTTTATGATATTTAAAATACTCAAAGGATATGTATCCATTACATGCTTACGACAAATCAACAGGAAAAAGAACATTCTAAGAAAAAAATGGGCAAAGGCTTTCACAGGAGAAAAAATATAAATGTCCCATTAACATTTCAAATTAGCACACTAGTAATCAGGGAAGTGTAAATTAAAATATTGTGATACTGGGGCGGCACCTGTGGCTCAGCGAATAGTGGGCTGGCCCTGTGTACTGAGGGTGGCGGGTTCAAACCCAGCCCTGGCCCAACTGCAAAAAAAAAAAAATAATAATAATAATAATCTGATACCATATTTTACCCATCAGGCTAGCAAAAAGTACCAAGTATCAAGTGTTCCTGAAGGTTCAGGAAAACAGCTACTCTTATTCATTGTTTCTAAGAGTGTAAGTGCATAGCCCTTTAGAAGGCAACTCAGAAATTGCAAAGAAATCTTTAAAAATGTACATAACTTGCACCTAGCATTTTTACATCTGGATATTTGTCAGAAAGAAACAATTGCACATGTGTACAGAAGAGAATGTATTAGAAACAGCCTACTTGGGGCGGCTCCTGTTGCTCAGCGAGTAGGGCGCGGGCCCCATATACCGAAGGTGGCGGGTTCAAGCCCGGCTTCGGCCGAACTGCAAAACAAAAAAATAGTTGGGCGCTGTGGCGGGCGCCTGTAGTCCCAGCTACTCGAGAGGCTGAGGCAAGAGAATCGCTTAAGCCTAAGAGCTGGAGGTTGCTGTGAGCAGTGTGACGCCACGGCACTCTACCCAGGGCGATAAAGTGAGACTCTGTCTCTACAAAAAAAAAAAAAAAAAGAAACAGCCTACTTGTCTACAAATAGAAGAATAGCTAAAACTCTGCCGTGATGTGTTTATGCAAAGATATAGAAGGTAGAAACTACAAAACATTGAAATGGCAAAATCTTCAGACTATATTGGTGAGTTAAAAGGAAATTTCATATGGTAGTGACAAAACACTATGAAAAACATACTTTAAATATGTACATTTGAATACAAACAGAAAAGAATATCAAGACAAAAAATGAAAGCGGTTCTCTCTGAGAAGGAGAACATGAACGTATGTAGTTCTTTAAAGAAAAACTTTGTTTTGTTGGATGGATATGAAATACTGCTTTATGATAAGGAAATGAGGGCATTCCTGCCTGATAGTTGCAATTTTTTTTCTCTGTGAAACAACATGAAATATAATGTGTTGACTGCACGTACATATAATTTAATATGGTGATAAAAGCTTGGTATGGCTTCTGTGGGACCCAAGGCCCAATCTGAAGTGAAAAACTTAGGTTAATAGAGAACCAAATTATGAAGTTTTATAATTGTACCCAGAAGCCATCAGCAGTAAGTGGTGGCCTTGGAGAAATGATAGCTGGATTACTGGAAGATGCGGTGATCCATGAAACAGACGGAGGAGAGGGTTTTGAGGATACAAATTAGAGAATGGGAGGGATTTAAATTACAGGATCAGGATGAGGGATTGGAAGACAAAAAATTAAAGTAATTGGAGGTCTTAAAAGTCCTCTTCTCTAAATTGCCTGTTCAAATAAGTTGCCCATTTTCTCTTAGTGGGCTGACCATTTCCTATTGATTTGTAGGTTATGTATCCTTTGCCGTATGTTGTATGAGAATATTCCTGTATGGTAAATTAAGGAATAAGACAGTAGAAGGGATAAAAGTTGTGATAAATTCTAGCTGAAATCCCAGCTCATGGGAATGGATTGCAGAAGTGGAATGAAGATGAAATTCATTGACTCCAAGGAGAGCAAGATGTTTTGTGACCAGAGAGTTGGATGAGCTGTTCATATGAATTCTGAGGTCATTCTTCATAAAACTTGGACTCTGTTAGAGCAGAAGATTATAAAATTAATGCCAAAGTCGTAGAGTAGTTAAGGACAGAGGTTGGGTCAGATGACAGAGAGTTTGACAGATTCTTTGGCAGGATATGAATATCCAGCTGAGATGTATCTCAGAAAAGGAGAAACTTCCACCATGGCAGAAGCACCAGGGCTGGAAAGTTTGATGGAGTCCTAGGAGAATATGCAAACAACTTACAGCTCCATGGGCTTGCTTCCTTTTTTTTTTTTTTTGCAGTATTTGTCTGGGGCTGGGTTTGAACCCCCGACCTCCAGCATATGGGGCTGGCTCCCTACTCCTTTGAGCCACAGGTGCTGCCATGGGCTTACTTCCTTTTGAAGGGTCTGCTATGAAAGTGGTGTCAGTAAGGCAAGGCCGAGTTTCAGTTATTCTTTTGCAGAGTCTCTATGTACTCATAGGTAAGAATTAGGGGCTGAGAAGTATAAAAGCAAAGACATTTCAAATTTCACTGGTCAAAGGAGTTGTATGAGGGCCTTCATTTCAGGTTCTTTATCTCTCTTCCATCTTATCAATAGATCATTTTGCTTTATTGAACCAGAATCATATGTGTTACCTTTATACAAATGTTGCTTACTCTTTCTGGTTGAATGATGTCTTAATTAGAAACAGGAGAAAACGGTGCCCTCAGCATACTGCGTAATGATAAATTTTAACCCAAGGAACAGATTGAAGGGGTCATCTGAAAATTTTCCTTACAAAATCTTAGGTCCAACCAGTTAAGTATTTTATTAAGCATGTTTCCTGTTGAGGTTTCATTTTGAATCTTGGTCCTTCTTTTGGTAGCTGTTAATTTAGAAAAGGCCATTCAGCAAGTGCAAGGAAAAATCATTTGGGCAGAGAAAGCAGCATGCTTTTACTTTTAAAAGGTGCTTAAGTAGAAGTTGACTGATTCTATTTTATGTAGAGTTTTGCTCATTGTTGTTGACACTAACAAGCTTTCCTCGGAAGTGAAATTAGGTCAAATATGAAAATGAACCAGGTTTCTTCACAGTTATATTTGTACTGCTTCAAAATATCCATGATAATTTCAAGACATTAACCTTTTCCTATACTGGTATGATATGGGTTTTTTAAAATAATAAATATGATTTCATTAAGGTTGGAGACAAAAAACTTTCCAACAGTAAATAAAACCAAAATCAACAAGAAAATAGATTTTTTTTTTAAAAGATTCACATATTTAGGCTTGGTGCCTGTGGCTCAATGGGCTAAGGTGCCAGCCATGTACACCTGAGCTGGCCGGTTCGAATCCAGCCCAGGCCTGCCAAACAACAATGATGGCTGCAACCAAAAAATGGCTGGGCGTTGTGGCAGGCACCTTTAGTCCCAGCTAGTTGGGAGGCGGAGGCAGGAGACTCACTTGAGCCCAGGAATTGGAGGTTGCTGTGAGCTGTGATGCCACCACACTCTATCCAGGGTAACAGCTTGAGGCTCTGTCTCAAAAAAAAAAAAAAAAGATTCACATATTTACAAGCAATGTTTCAGTCCATTCATTTTAAGGGCTGGGAGCCTGTAGCACAGTGGTTATGGCACCAGTCACATACACCAAGGCTGGTGGGTTTAAATCCGGCCTGGGCCAGCTAAACAACAATGACAACTGCAACAAAAAATAGCTGGATGTTGTAGCAGGAGCCTGGAGTCCCAGCTACTTGGGAAGGTGAGGCAAGAGAATTGCTTGAGCCTAAGAGTTGGAGGTTGCTGTGAGCTGTGATGCCACAGCACTATATAGGGCGACAGCTGGAGGTTCTGTCTCCAAAAAAAAAAAAAGTTTACAATCTGGTAAAAAAAAGAGAAGCAAGATCTTACACAAATCAACACATAAAGGGAAAGTTACTTTTGGGAAGTAATAATTACTATAAGAAAATGGAACAGAATGATAAGAAGAGTGACAAGGTGGGAAGAGAGGAAGGGTTACTATGAAGTTCGAAAAATTCAAGGTAAAGGGCCCTTCAGTGGCCAAGATCCTCTCCCCAGCCTTGTAGAAAAATGTGTTCTAGGGTTCTAGAAATATGTTCACAGGGTCTTATTACTAATGTGGATTAGTTTACCCCAGTTGATCTAATATTGCTATCTCCTTCCACCATGACTTTAAAGAGGGCCCCAAATCTATTTAAGTTTTGCAGCCACTTCTAGGTAAAGGACTAATAAGATTTAGAAAGAGCTTTAAGAAAGGAAAACACAGTGAGAAGAAAGACTAGTTATTTGAAGAAATGGGGCCAGAGTTTTCCAGGCAGAGGAAACAGCAAGGCAAAGATCCGGAACAGTAGTGGGCTCAAAGGGGTGTGTCTGAGGTTGAGTGTGGTGGAGAATGGTGAGATGAGCTAGGGAGGTGTCTGGGGCCAGGCATGCAGGGCTTTGCAGACATCATCAGAAAGCTGGACCTCATTCCAACTGCAATGTGAAGCTGATGAAAGGTTTTAGTGGGTGTTACACAGCATAATTTCACTTAAAAAATCTTATTCTGGCTTCTATGTGGAAGGAGAAAGGTAAGGACAGCAGCAAGGAAAGGAATTAACATTCCCAGATAGAATTCAGAAAGAGATTGGCTATCTGTGGACGAGGTGAGTCAGTAACGTTAGAGACAGATATTCAGGATATATTTTTAGGAATAAAATGGGCAAGAATTTGGAACATATTTGAAATGGAAGTGAGAGGAAGAGAAGATTCCAAAAGGATTTTATTTTTTGATTTGAGGATTAAGTAGACAACAGTATAATTCCTTAAAATTGGGAGTGCAGGTTTCGGGGCTATGTGGAATCAATGTCTCTCTTTTTTTTTTTTTTTACCGTGTTGAGGGTACTATTAATATAAGGCATTTAAGATGACATCAAGAATGCGGTTGGATACTGAATTTTTTTAAGGCTTTGCTTTTTTTTAGAGCAGTTTTTGGTTGACAGCAAAATTGAGTGGAAGGTACAAAGAACCTCCTCTGCTATCAAAATTCTTTACCAAAGTCATATGTGCGTTATAATCGTGAACCTGGGTATTGAACTTGGAGGTGGACGCAGAGGCCTACCATGAGGTTCGGTGAAATCACCTGGACAGAGTGAACTTAGAGAGGAATAGACTCATACAACTCTCTCCATGATCTGAAGGAAATAATGTTTCCTATTATATATATATTATGATCTCTTCAATGAAATTATTTAAATTTTTTTTAATATTCCTGCAGCTAAACCAAAACATGTTTACATTTGCTTTTTTTCCTTTACTGCACATCTAAATTCTATATGTCCTTCAAAATCTAGCTGAAATAGCCCTTTCTCTGTCAGTCTGGCTGAACTCCCATCCCCCAGGAAATACTCCTTCCTATGAACATGCCAGGCCTTCTTCTGTGCCCTCACTTTCTACCTGGCCTTAAAATAACTTACAGTACTTTCCCTTATTTCTTAACACTCTTTGTTTATGGAATATAGGGTCTAGACACCTTTCTCATGGTCTAAAAGATCTGGCACGCTTTGCATGTATCAGAAAAGGAAAAAACATCCTATGTACACACTATTAGGCAATGAAACCAATTAACCAATTGAAAGTCCTTATTTAGCCTGAAATTACTGGTTAATTATTTTTGTGTTGAATAATACAGAATTTGACCTAGGCTTTTAAAATTCCTTTATGGATTTTTAAAACTGGTGATAGTTTATGAAGTACTCACTCTCAATCAGGAGCAAGATTTCCAGTCTAAAAATGTTTCTTGAAGCCTAGATACATACACACCTGTGCACGGGAGCAGGGGCATGTGTGTGCCCGCACACATTACAGGTACATATATATCACACAGGAGCATAAGCTAGTTATTAGCATAAATATTTTGTAATAGGCATACACATATTGAGTTCCTAAAGTCTTTTTATTTAAGGCGTATTTATTGAGGTAGAATTTATGGGTATAGTTCAATGAGCTTTGATCTGCTTTCTGTTACTACAGAAAAAAATTATTTTTGGGGGAAGAATTTCATATGAATAGAATCATGCAGTATGTGCTCTTCAGCTTCTAGCTTCTTTTGCTCAGCATAACATTTTTGAGATTCATCCTCGTTAAGGATGTGAGTTTTCCCTTTATATAGTAGGATTTGTCACATATCTATGTGCTTGTTGGATGGTTAGGTTGTTTCCTAGTTTGGCTAGTATTAATTTTTTATTGCTGTGTGGTACATTGACTATAACTTAACAGCTTAAAGGAACTTAAATAACATTTTTTGTTTTATAGACTTCAGAGTCAGGGGTCTGGGCACATTTTAGCAGGATCCTCTGTCAGCCTGCAATCAAGGTGTCAGCCAGGGCTGGCTTCTCATCTGGAGGAAGGATTCTTTTCAAACTCAGATTGTTGGCAGAATTCATTTTCTGGAGGCTATAGAAGACCTGGTGGCTTGCTTCTTAGTTCCCAGAAATGGAGACCAACACTTTCTGTAGAGACAGTCTGCTATCAAGATGGAATCTTATACAACAAAATGTAATCACAGGAGTGCTATTGCATCACTTTGCTAGCTTCTGTTGGTTAGAAGCAAGTTAGATGTTGCACCCACACTCCAGGAAGCTATCCTGGTTATAAACACTAGGAGTTAGGAACCATGGGGGCTGCCTTAAAGCCATTGCCACAAAACTATTGGGAATAAATTTGCTGTGAACTCTTGTGTACAGATTTTGGGCATGTATTTTTGTTTCTTTGAGTAAACTTCCCAAAGTGGAAATGCTGAGATATGTGCTAAAGTATATTTAACTTTTTAATAAACTGCCATGCTATTTTTGAGAGTAATTGTATCATTTTTCAATTCCTACCAAAATGCATAAGATTTCCAGTTGTTCCAAATTGTTGCCAACATTTGGTAGTATGAATTCCTTTATTTATTTAATTACTTTTTAAAAATTAAATCATAGCTGTGTACATTAATGCAATTATGGGGTACAATGTTCTGGTTTTATATACAATTTGCAATACTTTCATGAAACTGGTTAACATAGCATTCACTGCATTTTCTTTGTTATTGTGTTAAGGCGTTTATAGTCTACACTTGGTAGATTTAATATATACCCTGGTAAAATGCACCATTGGTGTGGTCCTACCAATTACCCTCCCTCCTCTCATCTTCCCTCCTCCCCTGCCCTCCCCCTCCTCTTTCCCCTTCATCTTGGGCTGTAATTGGGTTATAGCATTCATATAGAAGTGTGGGTGTTTGTAAATTGGTTTCATAGTAGGGCTGAGTACATTGGATACTTTTTCTTCTATTCTTGAGACACTTAGCTAAGAAGATATGCTCCAGCTATATATTTTGCTAAGAAGAATATGTTCCAGCTCCATCCATGTAAACATAAAAGAGGTAAAGTCTCCATCTTTTTTAAGGCTGCATAATATTCCATGGTGTACATACATCACAATTTATTAATCCATTCATGGGTTGATGGGCACTTGGGCTTCTTCCATGACTTAGCAGTTGTGAACTGGGCTGCAAAAAATATTCTAGTGCAAATATCTTTGTTATAAAGCGATTTTTGGTCTTCTGGATATATACCTAGTAGATGAATTGCAGGATTGAATAGCAGGTCTATTTTTAGATCCCTAAGCGATCTCCAAATATCTTTCCACAAGGAATGTATTAGTTTTCATTCCCACCAGCATTGTAGAAGTGTTCCTTTTTCTCCACATCCACGCCAACTTCTCTGGTTTTGGGATTTTGTGATGTGGGCTAATCTTACTGGAGATAAGTAAGATGATATCTCAAAGTGGTTTTGATTTGCATTTCTCTGAGGATTAAGAATGATGAACATTTATTTATTTTTTATTTTTATTTTTTTAGCTGGGACTACAGGCACCCACCACAGCGCCCAGCTAATTTTTTTTTTTTTTTTGTAGAGACAGAGTCTCACTTTATCGCCCTGGGTAGAGTGCCGTGGCGTCACACTGCTCACAGCAACCTCCAGCTCTTGGGCTTAAGCGATTCTCTTGCCTCAGCCTCCCGAGTAGCTGGGAC
>CAUYON010065110.1:0-12087 GCA_963573935.1 Arctocebus calabarensis
GGCTCAAGCGAGTCTCTTGCCTCCGCCTCCCATGTAGCTGGGACCACAGGCGCCCGCCACAACGCCTGGCCATTTTTTGGTTGCAGCCATCATTGTTGTTTGGCGGGCCCGTGCTGGATTCGAACCCGCCAGCTCAGGTGTGGCTGGCGCCTTAGCCCGTTGAGCCACGGGCGCCGAGCCGAGATAGTTTATGTTTTTTCATATTAAATCTTCAAAAGCTGATGTGCATTTACATGTATAGCACATCTCAGCTTGGACTGGCCACACTTCAAATGCCCAGTGACCACATGGGGGGCACCATATTGGACGGCCCAGGTCTTTGTACTAGTACTACTTCTTCCCGCTGAGTCACAGAGTGACTCAGCACAAAACTCAGAGCCATTCAGCTGGGCTCTGCTTCTCTTTGCCCAGTGCTCTCAGGCCCAGCCCTTTTTTTGTGGGCTTTTTGGGGATTGGCCCTCTCTTCCCTCTCACCTGCCCATCTTCCACCTCCTTTTCTTCTCTCCCTGCCTTGTTGTCAGACAAGAAACCTTTAAATAGGTGAGACAAAGGTGACAAATGCTCCTCATTAACATTCAGGTTCTATCTGGTTTTTTTGGCCCTGTTGAATGGCACCTCTATCAAAACATCTCATTTGGAAATGTCAGAGTGCCTTTTGATAAGTCATCAGTCACTCTGATGATGGCTGACAGATGAGGGTAACAGTGTGGTGATATCTAATATACTGTGGAAGCCACCTTTTGCAATTGTGAAGTATTTTATTTATTCAATGTGGCACAACGTCTCTCTGAGGGAAAGAAACTATTAACCCTGCCAGGCCAGTCTCTTTAAGGCCTTTTCCTCGTAACTTCACAGCCTTTCTTTTTTGCTTCCTTGCTTCCTTTCCTAGAGTTAGAACTTTCCAGTCTTATCACTGCAGGTCACTGGGTGCCTCCTCTCCTACTCCAGCCACAGTCAAGTCAGTTAACCTCCTGAGATGTTTCCACCCTGTAGCACCGAAAAGCTTCTGGGTTGAGGCAGGACCCTGGCTGCGAATAATGTACTTGGAATTGCCAGTGAATGCTACCTGAGTCATGGCTCCCAGGTTCCCATGCAGGGAGAAGGTCCAGTTTTCTTCATAGCCATTTTTCCCTAGATGTCCCAGTGTCTCCCTTCCATGAGGGACTGCACTGCCCCTGAGCTGTGCTAACCTGATGCCTACCATCCCTATTTCCTCTCAATTTCAACTCAAATGAGTACATTCATTAAAAATTAAAAGAAAAAAACAACACACATACACACAAAACCCATCCCAAAAAGCATAGCAGCAAACCTCAAGTTTTTGTGGGTCACATGCTTCTGATTCAAAATATAAGCAGTCAAGTCCTTGATGAGATGAGCTGGTTCAGTCCACGCAGCCTGGTCCTGGCCCCTTTCCTCGTCTCACCCATGTTAGAAGCCTCCCTTTTCTCAAAATGTAGATGTTCCTCTCTCCCACTCCTTCCTCTGGCTCTCCTCCCAATTTGGGGGAGTTGAAACTTTGGCTTTGTTGTGTAAGTATATGAGCATGGTGGGATGGCAGATCTCTAAAGGCCCCTGGGTTAAAAGTCAGAGGAAAAAAATCACTGTACTGACATTGCCCTGCAGAAGTTTCCTCATTGGTAAATGGAGATGTTGCCATGTGACCTGCCTCGATCACACAAGTGAGAAGTGCCTTGTCAACCTAAAACCCAGTGTGAAATCCTTCTTTGACCCACATCTGGACACGTGGGGAAAGGCTGTCAAATGCCACTTTCGCAACTGATTCGACCCATTCTCTATTCTTTAAGGAGAAGTAGTGCATGTGTGAGCACACACACAATTTTTCAGGAAGAGTCTTTCCTATTTCCCCTGGGTGCTGTGTTGTGATTTCTGTAGAAGGCAGAATCTTATAAAGAAAAGAACTCCCATTCCTGGGCCAACCTGGCTCCAATTTAAGCTCTGTGCAACTCCTTGTGTGGCTCTAGGCAAGCAAGTCATCTCAGTTTCCTCATCTGTAAAATGATTCCAGGATATCAGAATTAGACCTAACGCTGCAATTCATGATTGTGGATTCCCTTCCTCATCCCTACCCTCTGTTCGTCCTCTCCCCTTCTTTGCACAGGTGCAAGGTGGCAAAAGTCCCTAGAATGATTGGCAGAAGCCCTCTCTGCCTGGCCTCGTGGCTTAGAGCGGACAAGTACAGAATCCAGATGGGATGAGCACATCAGCTCTCTAAGCATCGCCCTGCTGCACACATGTCTCATCCACACATGGGTTCGGCAGGACCAAGCTAGCCACCCTTGAGAGGGACTGTCAGCTTTACAGGAAGCTTTTTAAAAATAAAGATAGGGTCTCACTCTTGCACAGGCTGGTCTCAAATTCCTGAATTCAAAGGATCCTCCCACCTCAGCCTCCAAGAGTGCAGGAGTGAGCCACTGAACCCAGACTACAGGAAGGTTCTGTAAAGAGAGAACCCACTGCCAGCCATGGAACCACATCATTTGTTCTTTTACCCCAAGCCACGGTTATTAGGCACAGACCCTGTGCCAGGCAAGAGGGATGCCAGGATGAAGGAGAGGCATGCAGCCCCTGCTGGTAAGAAGCTCAGTCTAGAGAGGCCACCACACCTTCTGCTAAGCTAGGGTAGGTGCTGCAGGAGAAAAAGCAGGGCAAGAAGGTGTCAGAAAGGAGATGACAATTGAGCTGGTACTTAGAGGATAATTAAGAGCTCCCCAAGCCGATAATGAAAGGACATTCCAAAACAACAGGTTCAAAGACCTGAAAGCTCAGAAGAGAACAGCCACTCCTATACATTTCAGGGGAAAGAGACGAGGAGGGGAGGACCAGGAGAGGTGATGGGATTAGGAGGGACACTGGAAGGCAGCCAAGGGGGTCTGCCTTTTGAGGAGGGAGAGCAAGCGGCCTCTTGTCAAAGGAGAGAGCTGGAGGGAAGGCTGCATGATGCAGGGGGCGCTGAGATGTCAGGGAGGAGCGCTGGGAGGGCAGCTTCATGAAGCAGAGACGTGGGTATGCCCTGGGGTTGGAAGTCTAGTCGGTGTGTGGGGGAAATGTCTTTTCACTGCCACTCCCATCTTCCCAGGCAGCCATTCCTGGGGAGCCCCTTTCTCTTTGATATTGCAGTGGTGCAGCGGATGGTAGAGGTGTGTACATCGCACTCATGCCTGCTGGGAAAGGGAACTCATTTACTGAGTGCCCACTGTATGCCACATACAATGCCATATTCTCTGCCAGCATTATCACATTGAATCCTTAAGATAACCCTGCGAGGTATTGTTTTCATTTTATAATGTTGAAGCTGACACTCAGAGAGGTTCACTAATTTTTTTCAAGGTCACACAGCTAGGAAGAGTGAGGCAGGATTTGAACTCAGATTTTGTTCTTATTCTAAAGGCTTTGCTCTTCCCATTGTGCAGTATGGAGCATCTGGTTTCCAGCTTCCCGAACTTGATCTCCTTCCAGACCCTGGGGTTCTGGAGGAATTTATATGACATTGATGCTTCCTTCATCGTTAGAAGGCTGTCACCAGGGTGACAGGGAAAAGTAGATAGTGGGCTGTCACAGTAGGAAAAATGAGGCAAGGAGGAAGGCACTCTGTCACTGCCTCTGGATTAGAGGCAGCCACAGTTCTGCCTGGTACAGAGTCCCCATGCCTCATGATTCTGCTTCTGCTGTACCCCCAGACTCATCCTCACCCCCTCTTCAAGCAGGTGGAATCCAGGCCTCAGGATCCACTCCTGAGTTCTAAAAGGTGGAGTCATCTTTTTGGAAAGATGCCAACCATCATCTTCAGAACCAAGCAAAGCCTAGAGCAATGCTTAACATTTTGGGGGATCATAAACCCTGAGGAAAAGCTGTTAAAAGCTATGGACTTTCCTGCCAGAAAAATACACCAGTGTATGCAGGCACATGTCCGCGTGCACACACACATTTACATGGAATTTCATGTAATTCCCGGACTCTCTGTGGTCAGGCTGAGGACTTTAGATTAAGAAGCCTTTCTCTGTAGATGCTTGGGGGATACATTTATAATAAACATAGTTTCTGATGGCATCTCCCTTCTGACCTCTTCTGTGTTCTGAAACTCTTGAAGAAAGCAAAGGAATTGTATGTAACTCAGATCCAGTAATTGGTTTAAAAAAAAAAAAAAAAAAAGGTGTGTTGGCAACACCCTGTAATGAGGAGGTTGGAGGCACTGGCCACCATGAGAGCTTTGAATTATCTGTCCATTTAAATCACTTAGGTCCTTCATGTCCACCACGGTGGGTGAGCTGCCTGGACAATCGGAGGTTGGCTCCATGTCTGAAAATCTGTCAGGTTCTGAGCGTGTCAGGATGCTGGCTCACGGAAGCCTTGGGTGCTCCCCCTTGTACAGGATTCACTGGAAAATGCTTTGTAGGGGAAGAACCCATTGCTACTAGGCCCTGAGGTCCTTCCCCTTCCCCTCAGCTACCTCTGGAAGTTTCTGTTCCTCTCCGGCAGGAAGCACGTGTGCTCTTAATAGAGCTGCCTAATCACTTGTTTAAACTAGACATTTGCTGGGTAATGACTCCTAGATGGGACTAGAAAAAGCCATCAGCTGTCCCCTGCAGAGACTAGCCCTGCGGACAGGGTCCCCGCTGGTGGCAGGGGTAGTCCTCCCTGAGGCAGAGCCAGCTGTGTGGTGAAGCACAGAGGGTATATGGGGGAAAAGAGAGCTGACACCCCCCCTCCCTCCTTATGCCCCTGCTACTGCCAGGCACAGGATAAACCCAGAATGTAAGGGCTGGTGGGAGTGCAGAGCTGGGAGGCAGGGAGCCTGGGGTCGTTTGGCAGCTCTGCGAGTAGCATCCAAAGGGCAGCTCCTGTCACAGGTCAGCCCTGTGTGCACCTGCACCTGTCTCCCAGCTGGAGGAGACAAAATCTGGCAAAACCCAGGGCTTCCCAATCCCACAGGTGTGACTTTAAAGCCAGCAGCAGATTTGCCATTTGCCCAGAGTTTTGAGGTCTGGGGAGAGAGGCGCTAGAGAAATATAAGTTACGGCCATGTTAATTATTATTATTTTTATCATTATTGCAGGGAGAATGTTCCCCCTGCTAATTCCCTGGGAAGATGGCTGTGAAAATGAGCTGGCACCATCCGGGCTTCTTGCCCAGGAGAGCAAGCACTAGCACATGCAGCCTCCAAATCGACTCCCCTCCAAGCTTGGTCACCTGGTCAGACACTGCACCTTTCTGCCCACCACCTCCTTCCCACACATGTGCTTCATGTGCAGGGACACACACACACGCTCACACGCATGTTGCTCCAGTAGAGAGGAGAGTGTCGTCCCTGCAGCATTAGAGAGTGGGTTTGGCCCTTGTTCCCATTTCACTGGAAGAAATCTGACTAAGTCTGGCCATGTGAAAGGGTCCGGGGAAAACCTCTGCTTTAGTTGTTCTGGAGCATTCTGCTGCAAACATTTTCACACCAATATTTCTATAGGCTCCCTCACAGCCAGACACTTGGTGTGGTGGTGAAAAGTGAGGCCTCCGGCATTGCACAGTGCTGGACTTGAATTGTGACTTCTACAGGTAGTAGCTGTGCAAACTTGGGTAAGTTTCTTAAGTTCTCTGAGCCTCCATTTCCACTTTAGTAAATGTAACACTACTGCTCTCATAGGGTTGTTGTGTCGATTAAATTTTTTTTAAAAGCTTGAAGGCTCAACACATAGTAAGCATTCAATAAATGGTACTTATTAAAATTCAAGGCAGATATTCTCCTTTTACAGATGAGGGGAAACAAGGACTCAATGAGATCGTCCATTAGCTGATGTCAACCTAAATAACAAACAGAGAGAGACTCTAAAAGGAAAAGGTGTTTATTAGGGAACAGAGCTTTGCAATGGGAATACATATGGCATAAAGCTGTGTGCATATTTAAGACAGTAAAGAAAGACAAAGATTTTTAAAGGGGAAAATGAGGAGGATTACATAACTGGTTTTGAAATAATTATCTTTGGCTAATAACAAGGGTGACACCAGTCTGAGGCTGGACAAGATGTCCTTACAGAAATATTTTTTGTATAAAGTTGTGATGGCCTTTGTGCAAGGTTGTGGGTTTTGCAGTCTTTCATGATCGTTTTTGTTATGAGGCATCCAAGCATGGGAACCCTTTTTTTCTGGTCTTCCCAGCTCTATTTGTCAGGGTTTTTTATTTTTAACACTGGCAAGTAAAAGAGCTCACATTAAACCCCCTGGATCTACACCCAGATAGGATCTCTTAATGCTAGACCCTCACATGCTGCTGTTTCCCTGGGAAACCTGCAAGGTGATAGTGTGGAACTGGGTGGTCTTAAGCTTTTCCTCCCACAGCCAACTGTGTCTTCCCCAGGTCACCCCACACACAGAGCCACCCTCTTTTCAAAGTGTCACTTGGTGCCCACAGCTGTGGCTCAGTCTCTGCCAGATGGGCCAAAGGAGTAGGGCCAGTAGAGGAGACCCCAGAACCAGAAGAAGCTCCGGGTCCCCTGGGGGTGGGGACAATGGTGATGGGTGAAGTGCAGGAGTGGGGAGCGGAGGAGAAAGGGGATGCAGGCCTCACACCCTCCTCATTAGGAGCTGCCGTGCCCATTCCATGGCACCACCTGCCACGGCTCCTGAATCCCTTTCAAGGGAAGAAGTCCCACATCCAGAGAATGTATTTCTTACTACTGTATGATAATAACTCATCCTTAAGTTTGGCAGCTGCTCGGGTATGAATGTTTGTGACTCCAAATTAATAGCACTAGTCCCCAACATAGTGCTATTAGGAAGTGGGTCCTTTGGAAGGTGATTAGGGAATGAGAGTAAAGCTCACATGAATGGGATTAGTGCCCTGATACAAAGGGCCCCAGAGAGCTCCCTCTCGCCTTCTGCCATGTGAGGACACAGAAAGAGGACAACCACCTGTCTGTGAACTAGGCAGCAAGCCCTAACTAGACACCAAATCTGCCAGCTCCGTAGTCAAGAGCATCCCAGGCTCCACTACTGTAAGAAATAGATTTCTGTTGTTTGTAAGGTACCCAATTTTTGTTATAGCAGCTCAAATGGGTAAGACTGTGGCAGATCCAGCTGTTAAATTCATTTTTCAAGTATAATGTGATTGTGAATTTATGGTATATGAATTACATTCCAAAGCTATTGTCAATATATGTAGTTATATAACATGTATATATATATGCATATATACATGTGCACAGACAACATATGTGTGTGTATACATGTATGTGTATATATGTAAAATCATGTATAAAATTTGTTAGGAGCACTGATTCTTGCCCCTTGCTAGCTATGTGACTTTGAGCAAAAAGTGTAACTTCTTTTAACCTCAGTTTTCTCATCTGTACAATGGGGATAATAATATAATACAGCTGTTATCAGAATTTTTTTTTTTTTTTTGTAAGACAGAATTTATTCACAGAAAAGAATACAGAAAACATTAAGGCACCTGGTAGAGGGAGAAAGTTCTAGTGGGGAGAGAGAAGCTCTCTCCGATTCTCTCCCAGTCTATCCCCATCTCCTCCCTTAGGCCTTTAGTCTCAGGGTATATATAAGTGTATGGGTTCCTTGGCCAGGAAACAAATGAATACAGTCCCTTCCACCAGGGGCAAGGTGAATGAATGTATCAATGAATGGATACAGTCCTTTCATGGAATTGAGGCCTAGGAAATTCACAAGAAATTGACCTAGGCATAATTAAAGCTATCCACATCAAATTCACAGAGAATATTTTATTAAATGGAGGAAAACTGAAAATGTTTCCATTTAGAACTGAAACCAGACCAAGTTGTCCTCTGTCACCATTACTCTTCAACATAGTGCTGGATGTCCTAGCCAATAGTCCATTGGGCCTTCTAGAATTTTAAACAGATTAGTTAAAGCGTAAGTAGAAATTCCTAATTGCTCAGAACCAGCCTATGCAAATTATTACCTGGGAGTAGAGCAATGGGTGACAGACAAAAGAGAAACAGAAAATAGCTGAATCAGGGGGACCTTTTCTCAATAGGACAAGGCAAACTCAAATTTACTGTACAGCTTTTATATACAGTACCTTGAAGGCATGATTGCATAACTTGATTAAAATCAACCTAAAAGCAGAATAGCATTCTCAGCTGTCTGAGATGACCAAAAAGGCATATCTCCATTCTAATATGGTTCAAGAACCAGACATAAGAGGAAACAGTTTTGCCAGTTTACATTGGGTCTTTGATTCAGATGTGGTTCCTCAAACTGGGGGACCATTCTTCCCTGGAGATTGGCTCCCAACATTTGCTTCTGAAACTTCAAGCCAGAAGAGGATGGTCATCGACCTTCAACCTCCTAAAACAAAAGAATTTTCAACCCAGGATCAGGTATCTGCTAAAGGGAGTTTCATTCATGATGAAGAAATTAAATACTTTAATGACATTTACATGCTGAAGAAATATTCCATAACTAAACCAGCTCTCTAGGATACTCTGAGACCCACCCACCACAATGACCAACACAATGCTCTACCACAAAAGTAAACTCACTCAGAATCTTTTTATCAAATTAAAAATTACACAATGGTGAAAAGATTAAAAATGTCCACTGGACTTTGGAAAAACTCGACACCCCAAACACTAACAGGCTATGAAATATTCTCAATTAATGTGAATGGCTGAAATTGTCCTCTAAATAAGGCACAGTTGGCTGAGTGGATACAATACCTAGGGCTAGAAATCTGATGCATAGAATAATCTCATCTTCCCTTAAAAGAAAAATATAGCGTCAGGGTGAAGGGATGGAAGTCAGAGAAAAGATGGTGTTGCAATTTCCTTCACAGATACAATGGGCTTTACTCCAACAAAATCAAGTAATGGTCACTTCATGTTTATTAAGGGAAAGAACATGATGAGAGTTTAATTATTAGAAATTATTCCCCAATAGGCTTCACAACAATAAAACTGAGGAAAGATAAGGATGGTCACTTCATGTTTATTAAGGGAAACAACATGATGAGAATTTAACTGTTATAATTTATGCACCCACCAGAATGCCCCCCAGTTCATATAAGAGACTCTGACAGACATGAACAACTTGATTTTTTCACCACATTAGTAAGGGATTTTGCTACTTCTTTGGCATTGATGGATAGACATTCCATTAAGAAGATAAACAAGGAAATTTAAGATTTAAACTTACCGATTCAATTGGATTTAACAGACATCTTCAAAACAATTCATCCTAACAAAACTGAATACACACTAATCTCATCAGTCCATAGGATATCTTCCCAAAAAATCATATTTTAGTTCACAAGTCTAACCTCAGAAAATTTAAAAGAATAGAAATTATTCTTTGTATCTTCTCACACCATCATGGAATAAAATTTCTACTCAGTAACAACAGGTATCTTCACACTCATACAAAACCCTGGAAACTAATCTTATGATGAATAGTAGTTTGTTTTATATATGTATTTTAGAGTTCCATGGCATCATAACCTCAAAGCAGCAATCTCAAGCTCTTGGGTCAAGTGATCTTCTTGACTCAGCATTTTCATTTTTAGTAGAGGTAGAGTCTTATTATAACTTAGTCTGGTCTGGAACTCCTCAAACCAAGTAATACAACCTGAACAGCCTCCCAGACGGCTAATGTTATAGGCCAATGATGCCACTTCACCTGGTTAAGTGAAATTAATTGAAGATCACTCTTCAGCACCTGCTTTCACTCTATCTTGAGATACTTGGGAAAGCTCTTCTTAGCAATAGAAGACAACACAAGAAGTTAAATTCTACCTTTACCTGTTACACCAAGTCCCCTCATTTCAATCTATCCTTGTTTCCCCCAATCTACCACATGAACAAAGAGAGAGACAGACAAAGAGAGAAAGAGACAGATATCACTCCATTTTGGAGAAACTCATGTTGTGCCCACTATGGCCAGGAATATGGATCCCTGGGTCTGCCCTTTTACAACATCTCCTCATTTTTACCCTCAACACTCACACTCCCTGTTCCCCACACCAGTTACAAAGAGTGACTAGAACACATCTTGGTTTTCAGAGTTGAGTGGAAGAGCTGAAGGGGTGTCCGTGTTCTTTCCAAAACTTATTTCTTGAGAAAGAGGAATATTCCAGAAAGTAACACAATAGCATTTGAACTTGGCTCATGACTCTGTCTGACTAAACAAAACAGGGTGGAGTTTGGTGTTTTGTGTGGTCACAGAGACATTCTCACCGAAGTCATCACACCCATCGACATTATTTCCACTCTCAGGCTTACAGCCCTTTTACTCAGCCCCGCCCTTATAATTTTATCATATTGTTTCTATCACCAGCAGAGCCAACAGCGCTCTGAGATCTGGCTTCCCTGGCCCCTGGTGCCCACTCTCCCATATTGCTCTCTAGACTTTCAATGTAATACCACACCAAATATCAATGACAGTCATGAATGATCTAAGTAGAGGTTAATACACAAAGTAAACTGCTTTCTACATATAACAATCATGAATGATAGTCTACAATTTACAGTAGACTAACAAAAGGGAGAAGTGAAGGAAAAGAAAATAAGGAAGAAAGGATAAAGTCATGTTCAAGTATAAATTTAACAAAGTATGTACTTTTTGTATTAAAAACTATTCAAGAAAATGAAAGAAAATCTAAATTAATGGAAATATAGTCCTTGTGAATGATCTAATGGCACAGTATTATTAAAGTAACAATTCTTAAAATCTTTACCAATAGATACAGTGCAATCTCAATCCCAAAAAATTACAGCAAGTCATTGGGTAGATAATGGATGACTCTTTTCTAACCATCAATACTATAGACAACACTGAAAAAGAAAACATGAGATAATCCCTCAACCTCATTCAAGCTGATAAACCTACAGCAATCAAGAACTCATAATGTTGGACAAAGAATATACATCTAGATACACATAACGACATTAATAGACTCATTCAATTACACTTGGATATCACACTCAGAATTTGATGCCACCTCACACCTATGAGGGAAGCTATTGTCCAACAGATGAACAATAACAAATGTGGTAAGGATGTGGAGAAGAGTGAACTTTGTGTATTGCTCATGAATATGCAAATTCACTCAGCCATTATGAAATCGAGTATGGTGATTTCCTCAAAATTGAAAAATAGAATACTTTATGGTCCAGTAACTGTGTATATATAAAACAATACAAGAAATCAGTATGTTGAAGATATATTCACACTTCTGTGTTCACTACAGTATTATTTACAACACCAAATATATGGAATAAATTTAAGTTTCTCTCAGTAGTTGTAACAATGAAATTGCAGACTTGTTACCTTATAATAGTCAGAATTTCTAGTTTTCAGAAAAAGGAAGTGTGCAAAGAAACAAGATGCTGTCTAATGCTACAAAATGCAACAGAAACTATCTCTGACAAAGCCCAGACATAGGGTTTCCTAGACAAAGAGTTTAAGTTAACAGCCTTCAATACATTAAGACAGTCAAAGAGATACAAGAAACAATTAGAATGACATGTGGAGAAAGGCAGAATATGAAATCAAAGACAAAATTTATAAAAATACACCAAATAAATTTTGTGTAGCAGAAGTGACATTAAAAACAAAGTAAGTTTGGGTTGGAAAGAAAGTGGATGGGCAGAATTTAAAATAATCAATGCAATTGGGGCAGGTCAATGAAAAATGTGTATCTGAAGATAAAAGAGAAAGAAAGAAAGAGAGAGAGAGAGAGAGGAAGGAAGGAAGGAAGGAAGGAAGGGAGGAAGGAAGGAAGGAAGGAAGGAAGGAAGGAAAGAAAGAAAACAGAAGAGAAGAAGAGGAGAGGAGAGAAGAGAAAAGAAAACTTCAGTACAACCTAAGAGACCTATTAGGTCACATCAACCCTATTAACATGCAAATCAGGAAAAAATCACAAGGATAGGAAAGGAAGAAACAAACAGGAAAGAATTGCTGAAGATCAGGAGCTTGGCTGAGAGAGAAGATAGATGGGTAGGCATCTCCCTTTCTGAGGCAAGCTAGGACTCCAAGGAAGCAAATTTCAGGTACAAAAAGCATCCCAAATAGGACAAGAATCCTTCCCCTTCCCACTCCCAT
>CAUYON010065112.1:0-13440 GCA_963573935.1 Arctocebus calabarensis
TTTTGTCTGATTCAAAATATGCAAATATCCTTTCCCATTGGGTAGGTTGTCTATTTGCTTTGGTTGTTGTCTCCTTAGCTGTACAGAAGCTTTTGAGTTTAATTAAGTCCCATTTGTTTATTTTTGTTGTTGTTGCAATTGCCATTGCAGTCTTCTTCATGAAGTCTTTCCCCAAGCCAATATCTTCCAGTGTTTTTCCTATGCTTTCTTTTAGGATTTTTATTGCATCATGCCTTAAATTTAAGTCCTTTATCCAACTTGAATCAACTTTTGTGATTGGAGAAAGGTGCGGGTTCAGTTTCAGTCTCTTACATGCAGATATCCAGTTCTCCCAGCACCATTTATTGAATAGGGAGTCTTTCCCCCAAGGTATGTTCTTGATTGGTTTATTGAAGATTAGGTGGTTGTAAAATGTGAGTTTCATCTCCTGGTTTTCTATTCAATTCCAAATGTCTATGTCTCTATTTTTGTGCCAGTACCATGCCGTCTTGACCACTGTGGCTTTGTAGTACAGCCAAAAGTCTGGTATGGTGATGCCCCCAGTTTTGTTTTTATTTCTAACAACTGCCTTAGTTACGTGGGGTTTTTTCTGGTTCCATACAAACGCACAATCATTTTTTCTAAATCTTTTTTTTTTTTTTTGAGAGAGAGAGCCTCTAGCTGTCGCCCTGGGTAGAGTGTCGTAGCATTACAGCTCACAGCAACCTCCAATTCCTGGGCTCAAGCGAGTCTCCTGCTTCTGCCTCCCAAGTAGCTGGGACTACAGGCGCCCACCACAACACCCAGCTATTTTTGTTTGGGTTGCAGCCGTCATTGTTGGTTGGCAGGCCCAGGCTGGATTTGAACCCACCAGCTCAGGTGTACATGGCTGGCGCCTTAGCCTGTTGAGCCACAGGCGCTGAGCCGGTAAAATTTCAATACTTTTGATTCTGTTGAGGTTTGTTTTGTGCCCTAGGATATGATCAATTTTGGAGAATGTTCCATGGGCTGATGAGAAGAATGTATATTCTTTACCTGTGGGATGGAGAGTTCTATATGCATCTATCAAGCACAGTTGTTCTAGGGTCTCATTTAAATCCCTTATATCTTTGTTTAATTTCTGTTTAGAGGATCTGCCCAGCTCTGTTAGAGGAGTGTTAAAGTCCCCTGTTATTACGGTATTATAGGATATCATATTGCTTAGACTGAGTAAGGTCTGTTTCAAGAATCTGGGAGCATTTAAATTGGGTGCATAAATATTTAGAATTGAAATGTCTTGTTGTATTTTTCCCTTGACCAATATAAAGCAACCATCTTTGTCTTTTTTGACTTTAGTTGCTTTAAATCCACATGTACCTGAAAATAAGATTGCAACTCCTCTTTTCTTCTGAGTTCTGTTTGCCTGAAAAATTGTATTCCAACCCTTAACTTGGAGTTTTAATTTGTCTTTTGAAGCTAGGTGTGTTTCCTGCAGACAGTAAATGGATGGCTTGTGTTTTTTAATCCAGTCAGCCAATCTATGCTTCTTCAGTGGGGAATTCAAGCCATTAACATTTATTGAGATAATTGATAAGTGTGGTAGTGTTCTATTCATCTTATTTTGTGAGAGTCCATTGCTTAGCTTTATCTTTTGCAACAGTGTGGAAGTTAGGCTCTGGCCTTTAATTTTTATTTTATTTTATTTTATTTTATTTTATTTTATTTTATTTTATTTTATTTTATTTTATGACAGAGCCTCAAGTTGTCACCCTGGATAGAGTGCTGTGGCATTACAGCTCATAGCAACCTCCAATTCCTGGGCTCAAGTGAGTCTTCTGCCTCTGCCTCCCAAGTAGCTGGGACCACAGGCACCCGCCACAACACCTGGCCATTTTTTGGTTGCAGCTGTCATTGTTGTTTGGCAGGCCCGGGCTGGATTCGAACCCGCCAGCTCAGGAGTACGTGGCTGACGCCTTAGCCCGTTGAGCCACAGGTGCCGAGCCTCATGAACTTTCTTAATGCAAAGAAAGGATTGTACATGTTACTTCCTATTTTGAGCACCCTGTGAATCAGTAAAATAATAACTTTTTTTTTTTTTAATAGGGACAGAGTCTCACTTTATTGCACTTGGTAAAGTTCCGTGGCGTCACACAGCTCACAGCAACCTCCAACTCCTGGGCCTAGGCAATTCTTTTGCCTCAGCCTCCCGAGTAGGTGGGACGATAGGCGCCTGCCACAATGCCCGGGTATTTTTTTGTGGTTGCAAGTTTGGCCAGGGCTGAGTTTGAACCCGCCACCCTGGATATATGGTGCCGGTGCCCTACCCACTGAGCAACAAGCGCCGCCCAAAAAACATCTTATCACAAATCTGGCTATTGTTTTCTTGTCAGTGATTTAATGGGGAGTTGATTATTTCCCAATAGCAAGTCATATTAAAAGTCTCTAGTGTGCAAATGCAAGTTGTGGATTGGTTTGGGGCATGCACCTAGCTGAGTAGTTAGCTCAGATACAAAAACAGTGTCTTGGAACAGAGGACATTACTAAAAGGGTGATAAAGGTAAAGTAAGGACTCACAAGGAATTCCTTGTGCTTCTCGGCTCTGGGTCTGAAACAATTAAAGAGTGAAAGGTGTAAAAATGCTACTTGCTACCTATTTTGTGTTTCTCTGGGAGAGTAACCTACTTTCTTGGCTCATTTTCTTCTTCCTCCATCCGTTGGTTAAAAGCTGTGGTAGCTGGCAGCCTCAGATGACTCCATCGGCATTTGTTATCTTAGTTCTGGGCCTCTCAGGGACACACAGAGTAATTTCCCTCTTATTTCTTTTGCTTCCTCCCCACAGCAGGTAAAAAGTCTGCCCCAAGCTCAGACACATTCTCCCTTGTAACAAGAACCTGTTCAACCAAGGAAGGTGAGTTAATAGTCAGGGGGTTTCCTTCTCTCTTTTCTTGTCTTCTGACAGATCCGAGAGGCTGGAGCAGTACGTCTGAGAAGAGTAGCATTTAAGTACACACACTGACTCAGAAGGAGAACTCAGACATAGCCACTTGCTCTCCACTTCTGCTTGCCGTATGCTGTATTTTAGAAGGTTTCATGTTGCTCTTGCAACATTTTTTGGGTTGGTTGGATGGCTGAATGAAACACAACCTTCCCTGCAGACATCAAAGCATGTCTCTAGCTTAGCAAACTCTCAATCCAGCCTTTCGTCTCTCCGGCTACATTCCAATTTAACCAGGGCTGCCTTGCATGATAATCAGGCCTAATTACCACTTTATCCCTTGATTGTTGTGCTGAGTTTTGGAACTGCAGAGTTCTTTTCTCAGCTTCCTCCAGCCTCGGCTTACCCTCCCTGCTATTATTTAGCATAGCCAGTACCGAGATTTAGCCATTAAATTTAGCAAATAGGTGAAAAGGACAGGACTATGCCTTTGGGATATCAGCGCTCTGTCCACTTAGTAAACTTGAATTCCTTTCACAACTGTGGGAAGATCTTGCCATGTACAGGATATTCTGAATACCACAGGAGCTTTAAGAGATTTATTACTAGGTTAAAGAGTAAAACAAAGGCCTTGGTATCCTCCCTCCCCAGAGGTATTTTCCTATCTTCTCTCTTACCACACACACAGAGGCACAAAATCTTTTGTGAAATATTGAGACCAGAAGGAAAGGGGTATAAACTAGAGCCTTTGGAAATTTCTCCTAATTCTTTTCACATGGTATGATACATTTTGATGCCTTAGTTTCCCTAACTGCAAAAGGAATCGCCAGCAAAGAATTCATAAATGGGGCGGCTCCTGTGGCTCAGCGAGTAGGGCGCCGGCCCCATATACCGAAGGTGGCGGGTTCAAGCCCGGCCCCAGCCGAACTGCAAAACAAAAAAATAGCCGGGCGCTGTGGTGGGCGCCTGTAGTCCCAGCTACTCGGGAGGCTGAGGCAAGAGAATCGCTTAAGCCCAGGAGTTGGAGGTTGCTGTGAGCAGTGTGACGCCACGGCACTCTACCCAGGGTGATAAAGTGAGACTCCGTCTCTAAAAAAAAAAAAAAAAAAAAAGAATTCATAAACGAGGGCACAATTAATCCCATCTACCTGCAGTTTAAAACGACCAGTCAGATGATTATTTATTTATTTAATTTTATTTTAAAAAATGTTTTGAGACAAGTCCAGGTACTGTGGCTCACGCCCCCGTAATTCCAGCACTTGGGAGGCTGAGGCAGGGTTAAGAGTTTGAGACCAACCTGAGCAAGAGCAAGACTCCTGTCTCTTAAAAAAAAAAAAAAAGCCAGGCACTGTGGCAGGCGCCTGTAGTCCTAGCTACCTGAGAGACTGAGGCAAGAGAATCGCCTAAGCCCAAGAGCTGGAGGTTGCTGTGAGCTGTGACGCCACAGTACTCTACTGAGGGTGACAAAGTGAGACTCCGTCTCTAAAAAATACATATATATGTGTATATATATCTCACATATTCTCAGGCGGCGCCTGTGGTTCAAGGAGTAGGGCACTGGGCCTCATATACCGGAGGTGGTGGGTTCAAACCCAGCCCCAGCCAAAAACTGCAAAGACTCAGAGGCTAAGGCAAGAGAATCACCTAAGCCCAGGAGTTGGAGGTTGCTGTGAGCTGTGATTCGACGGTACTCTACCGAGGGCAATAGAGTGAGACTCTGTCTCTAAAAAGAAAACAACACAGATTCTCAGGTCCCACCATAGCAGCCCATTCAGTTTCTTAAGAGGTTTCTGGAATTTGCATTGTAAACAAGCTTGCCACCATCACGTGACTTTGCCAAATCTGGGGTCTTTGGCAGAAGACACAGTATGTGTCAAAACTGGAGGCAGAAAAAAGGAAGGAGAATCATTTATCAGAGAAGGAAAACAAATTCAAAAACCACTTAATGAGGTCAGATAATTTCAGAAATGGGAAAAGGACCCTTAGAGCTCTCAAGTGTAGGTCAGAGCATCTCAAATTGTAATGTGCACAGGAATCAGCCGAGGAGGCTATTAAAGTGCAATAGGTTAGCATGTGGCCTGGGATTCTGCATTCTTTTTTTTTTGTTTTTTTTAAGACAGAGTCTCTCTATGTCACTCTTGGTAGAGTGCCGTGGCATCACAGCTCACAGGAACCTCCAACTCTTGGGCTTAATCAGCTCTCTTGCCTCAGCCTCCCAAGTAGCTGGGACAGGCGCGGGCCACAATGCCCGGCTATTTTGGGGTTGTAGTTGTCGTTGTTGTTTGGCAGGCCCAGGCTGGGTTCGAACCCCCCAGCTCTGGTGTATGTGGCTGGCACCCTAGCTGCTGAACTACAGGCACCAAGTCAGATTCTGCATTCTTTTTTTTTTTTTTTTTTTTGTGGAGACAGAGTCTCACTCTATCGCACTCGGTGGAGTGCCGTAGCATCACAGCTCACAGCAACCTCCAGCTCTTGGGCTCAAGTGATTCTCTTGCCTCAGCCTCCCGAGTAGCTGGGACTACAGGCGCCCGCCACAGCGCCCGGCTAATTTTTGATGCAGTTCGGCTGGGGCCGGGCTTGAACCCGCAGCCCTCGGTATATGGGGCCGGCGCCCTACTCGCTGAGCCACAGGCGCCGCCCGGCAGATTCTGCATTCTTATTAGCTTCCAAGCTATCAGGTAAAGCACTGCAGCTGGGCTGGGGATACAACTTTGATTGACAACCTTAGTATTTTATAAATAAAGAAACTGAAGCCCAGAGAGATGACTTGTTCTGCAGTTGCGGGCATTGATTCTCTCTCTCTGTGCTGCTGTTGCCTGAGGATGCTGAACCAGCCAGATGTCAGGAGCAGGCTGCACTCATATGACGACTGCAGACGTGGGGCAGTCCTGCAGCTGAGCTACACTACACATTTCTTAGCCCTGTGAGGATGATCAGAGGAGTTGCAATGTGGTGGCTGTTCTTCCACAGTCTGTATTTCTTATCACTGTTACTTCAACTTCCAGGTCTGGCCTCTTGAATTCTTGGAATTCATTGAGACTTCTTGGGCAATAATGAGACCTATTGAAGAAACTGTGCACCAACATGTGCCCAGACTTTATCATCTTTTTTTTGTCAAAGGCTATGCATTAGACAAGTTTTGCCTCTGTCCTGAATTACAACTTTAATATGGTTTTATAATCTATTAAATACCAGGACCAGGAGCTCTCCTTGACACAGGAAGTCCTATTCCACACAAAGCTACGTAAGCTCAGGGAATTGATTATCCCAGAGCTGGTATAGATTCAAAACAGCATTCTCACCCTCCTTGAAGGATGGATAAAATAGTTAATCGTCCTTAAAAGGAATGCTGGGGGTCAGGGAATGCTTCCTAACCTTTGAGGTTAAGTCAGAAAAGCAGTCACTGCCCTGTGTTTCCTGGTCAGGGACAAAACTCAAGAGGGTGGAGGGCACCAAAGAACTGTCCTGGGGGCATGTTTTGTAATTGCTAATTTTCAGGTAGTGAAGACCTACGAAATTTCTGTACAAGAAAGCGTTTCCAGAACTTCCTTATACACCACACACACGTTCTCTGCTTATCCTCTCACATAAAGATCTCTTATTCTGGCCTCCAAACAATGTTGGACGAAAATATCTCCGAGTTAGAACAGCCCGTGATATTTCCCAGACCTGAGTGAGTCTCCTTGAAACATCACATGTTACATTTGTATCTTTTTCCTGTGATCCAGTGACACGTTTTTCCCTGAGCTAATGAGGGGACCGGGGAATGTTAGAAGGAGGTTTCCAGCCACTGCTGTCCCAATCAGGCGTGAGGTTTGAAAACTTGTGTTTCGGATCAGAGGCCAGGGAAAAGTTAAATTTTGGTTCTCAGCCTGTGGACTCAGGTTTTTGTGCGAGTGAGGGGTGAGGATATGGACGGAGTAAACTCTTTGGGAGGTGGGGGTTGTGAAGGGAACAGGGCCTCCCTGCAGCCTCCGGCCATTAGTAATCTGCTTTGTGAATGAAGGGAAGGCGGAGGGGGACGCACATACTTGAAATTCCTTTGTCTGGGTGGGCTCCTTCTTTCCAAACTTTCAGGATGTGGGAAATAGAAGATGAAAGAGGCTGCATTTCCAGCCTATCGGGTTACAGAGTGTAAAATAGAGAAGCAAAGAAGTAGGGGGTGGAGATGGGGGTGGGTGAAGGCCGCCCCGTGAGGGGCCAGGGAAACCCAGTTTGGGAACTGGCCGGGGAGAATGAGAGCGTGCTGGGGCGGTCAGATCACGTTTCACATCACATCAGAGCTGTGGAATTTCCTCTCTTCTAGGGGGAGCCCTGTGAAGATGAAGTTGGTTTAAGGTTAGTTGGTGATGAATAATAGCCCAGAGGCGCCTGGTTGAGGGTGTTTCTCAGTGACTGGTGTTTACAAGCAAAGCTTTTGTGGTGGGGTTGGGAGGTGGGAGCTGGGGCCATCTTCAGTCTGAGTCGTTAACCACATTCTGTGACCCGGGAATGGAGTCCATGTAGGGATTGTATTTGTGTCTGACCTCTGGTATGCAGATCCCTGAACACTTGGGCTGAGAAAGGGAGCAAAAGGAATGGGAAGGTGGTTAGAAAAGGCAGAAGAACCTCCAGTGTGGGTGAAGGATCCAAAGCCCTACGGGCACAATCAGTTTCTGCTTTGCGTCTGGTGCCCCTGGGGCGGTCCTGGCGGGATTGGTTTCTATTCTACTTAATCCACGTGCTCCACACCACTCAACTGTGGCAGCCTGGCTCTCCGAGGGCCTTACCTCCCCAGGGACGAGTTTATTTTTTAAGTTCGGCCGAGGTGCCTGTCCCTCCTTACTTTACGTTACGAGAAAGCAAGTGAGAACCCACTTCTGAGAACCTCCGCCCTGAGTGTGAAACTGCTGGGAGGCAGCGGAAGTGGTTCCTAAGGCCAGGTGCACCCTCTTTCTTAGGGAAGAACAAAAACAGTGTGAGACCATCCAGGTCAAATTTGGCCCTAAGATGAAACCCTGCTCTGGGGGACAGGCTTAAAGGAAGGGGGATGGGGTGGCATGCGGTGGGGAGGTGGGTGGGATATGGAACCAAGCTAGTAGTGTGTTTAGAGAAAAGGAATGTTTATTAAACCCTGATAGCAACCCTCATCGGGCAATGTATTGTTCTAATGTGATGGGTGAAAAGTTATTAGGTGGCACACAAATCATCACATACTACAGATGACAAAAATACTACTTGTTTTCAAAAAAATTAGACGACAATAAAATACACTTGTCAAAACCATATCAAGTTTCATTTAATCTTTTTTCTCCTGCTTCAGAAAGTCATGTAGGATTTTGCAGTACATCAAGGTCATCATTTTCAAACATTTATTAGTTCCATATTGTAGTCGTGTGAGAGGTTCAGTTAATAAAGAGTTCTGGTTGGCTTGGCACCTGTAGCTCAAGTGGCTAAGGCACCAACCACATACACGGAAGCCGGCGGATTCGAATCCAGCCTGGGCTTGCCAAAACAGAATGACAACTACAACCAAAAAAAAAAAATAATAGCCGGGCATTCTGGCGGGCGCCTGTGGTCCCAGCTACTTGGGAGGCAGAGGCAAGAGAATTGCTTAAACCCAGGCGTTGGAGGTTGCTGAGAGCTGTGATGCCACTGCACTCTACCCAGGACGACAACTTGAGACTCTGTCTCAAAAAAATAAAAATAAATTAAAAAATAAAGAGTTCTAGTTGATAGATTGCTAGAGCAAACAGACTTTGGTATTATCTTCTTTGAATTACTACTATGTTTTTATAATACACAGTCTATTTTTTAGCACTTTGCAAACCATGCACTCATGTTTTCCCTCTCTCTTCTCTCTTACCAAACACTACCACCCCCAACAGTTTTGAGAAAAACAAATAAAATACTTCCTCTTTACATTATCTCCTCACAGCTATCTTTCCTCTGTGAGCTGTAGCCTTGAACCTTGCTGGACTCCACTGAGATTGCCTAATCTATGCTGGTCCTTTTTAACACCCACCATCATTTTCTAAGATTGACTTTTTTTTGCAAGGCCCATTAAATTTAGGATGGGTTCTATATTTGAACTCGTCCTTCTGGATTTCTGAGTGGTTTCCTAAGTACAGGTAAAGGTAGTCACTGGAGTGATATTTCCTGTGTGTCCAGTGAAGTAAGTCAACAGAGTTTTTCTACTCTTAGCTGAAATGAAAATTAATTTTTGAAAGTTCTCTAGTCAGCTTCTCCCATCCTAGCCTGCTGTTGACCTTAGTGGTGGTGAATCTAAGGGTTCAAATGTTAAAATTAGAGCTGGCTTTGAGTACTGGCCCTATTTACCACCTGGGCCTTGTTTTTATTTAACGAACACTCATACAGTATTTTCCATGTGCCAAGCTCTGTTCTAAGCGTTTTACAAATATTTGCTCAGCTAACCCTCATAGTGGTGTTGTTATTATGTAACACTGTTTTGAAGGGGTGTTATTATTATCTTGGCTTTACAGGTGAGGAATCTGAGACAGGGCGATGTGAAGTAATTTGCCAACCTGTGAACTTGACTTTCAGCCGCTCCCCTAGCCCTTCCCGGCCAGGTGCAGAGCTCTAGCTTCTTTTCCACCTCTACCACCCTGCCACCCTGGACAAATCACTCAGCATCGCTAGGAGGCATGTGGGGAGTGTAAAGCAGGAGGCAGCAGGGAAGACAGGGCCTTTTACACACACATAAAAAGCCAAAAAGCATCTGGTCCACTATTTAAGAAGTTGGAGTAAAGGGGGATTTTTAAGGCTGTTTCTCCCATCCTCACGGTAGAGCTGAGCAGGTCTCCAATACCTTCTTATAATTCAATTCACAGCTTCAGTCTTATACCGTTTCCGTTTCCTTGAACTGCATCTAGACATGATTCTGGTCCCCACCAGCTTCTGACCTCATTACTCATTCTGTTTACAGCTTGGCCTCACCCTTCAGACTGCCCTGATTTCCCAGATAGGAATTTGGCTGCCCTCATTGACTATGATTCAGATTTTAACCCCAGCCACATTGCACCAGGGCCTCCTGTGTACACACCCCCTCTCGTCAGGCTGGCACCCTGGGACTCTGGCCTCCTTCCCTCGCTGAAACCCCTCAGGGGTGAGTCAGGGCTCTGTAAATTACTGGAGAGTTCGGGCAGGATTATGGAGAATCTTAAATGAAATCTGGGGAGAAACTATTGAAGGGTTTGGAGTTTATGGGGGGGAATGTGATAAAGGGGGCTTTGAGGAAGGAGAGGAGGTTGTTAGGGGTAGGGTTACATCAGAAGGTCGTGAGGCTGGTGGCAAATGAGCTATGGCAGCGGTATAGGAGACAGACAAGAAGAGGGCTGAGGGAGCGCCCCATGGAGGGGAGAAGCATGAATAGGAGCCAGGAGGGAAATCTAACAACGCTTGGTTGTTGCCTGGATTTGAGGGGAGTAGGGTGAAGAGAGTCAGCGAAATCCTCCCAGGTTTCCCCCACGAAGCAAATCCCTCGAGGAACAGGAATAGGATACTTGCGAGCAGGCGGAAGGCCTAGTCCAGTGCCTGGTAGTCAGATACGGGTTCAATAAATGTTTACAGAACATGATGTATTTCTTTCAGATCTCTAGATCTTGCCATTAAAATATCAATGTTTGGCTCGGCGCCTGTGGCTCAGCGGGCTAAGGCGCCAGCCATGTACACCTAAGCTCGAGGGTTTTAATACAGCCTGGACCTGCCAAACAATGGTGGCTGCAACCGAAAAATGGCCGGGCGTTGTGGCGGGCGCCTGTAGTCCCAGCTACTTGGGAGGCAGAGGCAGGAGACTCGCTTGATCCCAGGAATCGGAGGTTGCTGTAAGCTGTGATGCCACAGCACTCTATCCACGGTGACAGCTTGAGGCTCTGTCTCAAACAAAACAAAAATAAATAAAATATCAATGTTCCATGGACGGATAAAATTGGGAGCCGCCTTTGTCTTAGGAGAAAGAGGAAAGACTGGTGGAAAGAGGAGAGAAAGGGTAACCCCAGGGATGAGGTGTTTCCCACCAGGGCTCACCTGTTTGGGTTACTGCAAGAGTGGAGCCTGCAGAGATGAAAACTCCTAGAGGTCAGACGGAGAGGAGCCCCCCAAGAAAAGCCTCACATTTACCTCCATCACAGCCTCCTTTAGACCGCCCCGTGCCAGGAGAAGGTGAAGGATAGGCAATGCCAGCAAGGAAAAAGGCAGAGTCTACTGCAGCCTGGGCGTCAGGGGATGGCCCTTGGCCATTCACTGACTGACCGCAGGCATCCTTGCCAGGGGACTGCGGGTGTAGCAGACAGAGAGTCGCAGATAGAAGCAGGTGGGCACCAGAACCACACTGGCAGGTGGCGGCTGGTTTTGGGGGTCTGTTCTTTAAGTTTGAAGTAGAGGTGACTTTTCCAGGGCTTCCACTGAAACTGGTCTGTGACACCTTCCAATTCCAGAGAAGTCGGCTGCTCTCTTATTATTCACTCTCTTAGCCTTCTCCTCCGACCTGATGCCATGTCATTTTCCATAACAGTCTCCTTTCTGTCACCTCAGTTAATCCTTTCTCTTGCATCCACATACCTTTCTCTTTTCATCTCGCTGATCTCCTTAGCAACTTAGGCCAGAATTGGTAACAGTCCTCAAAAGAGAGAGAAACTCGAAGTAATTTTAAAAATTGTATATGTTCACGTTTGGCCATATACGTGTTTTTTATGTGTCTCATCTTTAACTGTGACTTGTAACTTGTAGGAGCACAGGACTGTGTCAGGCTCAGGGAAGGTGTTTTATAGTGGATATGTTGGGCCTTCCCTACAGATCACAGTTTGATTGATGGAAATAATAGTCCTGGCAGCCACCATTTATTTTTCCAGTGCTGGGTGCTGTGTTAATGGCTTTTTATCCCTTCTCACGGAATTCTCTGTGACTGCTTGTTACATATGCCTATCCCTGCTGGACAGATGAAGAAATGAAGCTCGGGGATTAAGTAATTTGCCCAGTGGTAGCTGTGAGTGTTGCTTCCAAGCTGACACTTACTGAGCACTTACACCCACCAGGCTCTCTCAGTGCCAGGGCGTGCTGTTAAATCCTCAGGACCACGCTGTAGAGAAATGTTCTTAGAATTTTCGTCTTTCAGGTCAGAGAGCAGGCTCCAAGAAGTTAAGTCACTTGGTAAAATCACACTACTAGAGAGTGGCAGAGCCAGGCCGTGTCCCTACGTAGACACGGAGATTCTTAGCTTTTGCTCTTTGACCACTGCCTTTACTTATTGAAGATCTAAGAGCATTTCCTTATGATTTTGTTTGACCTCAGAAGTGATTCTGGGAAAGGAGCCTCAGGAGAGCCTTATACTGAGACTCCAAGGTATGTCCTGACTGTCCACAGAAGAAAGTGATGGCAGGAGAGGGCTGGGAGGATGAAGCAGTTAGTATCTGTGCTGAGAAGGGCAGCCACAGCGAAGCAGTGTCAGGACTGCCTCTGTTCGTGCCTTGGAAACACAAACAGCCCTTGGCGTCTGCAGCTGGCCCAGAGGGCTGGCCCCAAGCCTGCGGGAGGGGAAGCCCCATCTCAGCAAGGGGCAGCAGGACCCTTGGGCAGTGGCTTCCCCCTCTCTGACCTTTAGCTGGTGCTGATGAATTGGCAGCAACTGTGTGACATCAGGGAGACATTTTCTCCTTTGTGAGCTCAGAGCTTCCATTTAAAAATTCCTCAGTCACAAGACAGAGGCTGCAGAAGCCTGGGCACACTTGTGGTGGCAGCAGGTGACGTGCGCTTGCTTTAAGGCCTCCAGAAGTCTGCGTAATCCCCGGGATTCCGGCGGCCGCTGAGATGGCCATGTAAGGTGCAGTCATTGGTCTGATTTATCCCTGTGGCGCTGCCAGCGCTTCGGAGCCCTGCAGGGATGGGATCACCGGGGCTGGGCCCGTGGCAGGCACCTCTGCCTGACCACTCTCTCCCTTTTTTTCTCTACCCCTGGGGAAAGCCAGCATTCAGTCCAAAATCAAGTGAGCTGGAAGTTATCAAAGCATGTATTTTTCTTGACTTTTGTGGGGTGTGGGGAGGAAGGGAGGTGTCTTCTGTCCAAACTTGAGGGTTGTAGAGAGAACCATTATTTTAATACAGCAAAGGGCAGAGTTGAAGGGAATTTTGATCTGTAAATACTCCAAAACCCTCATATTACAGAGGAGGGATCTGCAGGCTCAGAGAGGGCAAGGGATTTGCCCAAGTTCTCACAGCAAGTTAGTGACAGAGGAAGGATTAGAACTGATTATTTGAGGGACGTTAGTTTTTCTCACTAGGCCTCAGTTCCTTCATTGGTAAAGTGACATAATGGGGTTTCATGATATCTAAGATTTTCCTCTGATCTTTTTTTTTTTTTTTTTGAGACAGAGCCTCAAGCTGTCACCCTGGATAGAGTGCTGTGGCATCACAGCTCACAGCAACCTCCAATTCCTGGGATCAAGCGAGTCTCCTGCCTCTGCCTCCCAAGCAGCTGGGACTACAGGTGCCCACCACAACGCCTGGCCAGTTTTTGTTTGCAGCCGTCATTGTTGTTTGGCGGGCCCGGGCTG
>CAUYON010065118.1:0-18568 GCA_963573935.1 Arctocebus calabarensis
TCCTGCTAATAATACTTTTTATCTCTATCACACTTGATTTTCTTTTTTTTTTGAGACAGAGCCTCAAGCTGTCACCCTGGAGAGAGTGCCGTGGCATCACAGCTCACAGCAACCTCCAACTCCTGGGCTCAAGCGAGTCTCCTGCCTCTGCCTCCCAAGTAGCTGGGACTACAGGCACCCGCCACAACGGCTGGCCATTTTTTGGTTGCAGCCATCATTGTTTTTTGGCGGGTGCGGGCTGGATTCGAACCCACCAGCTCAGGTGTACATGGCTGGCGCCTTAGCCTGCTGAGCCACAGGCGCCGAGCCCACACTTGATTTTCAAAATATTTTTACCTCCTTTATTTTCCTTAATCCCATGACAGCCATGTACAGTAGACACAATAGATAGTAAGCCAATTTAAGGATGAGAAAACTGAGTCTCATAGAGGTAAAGGCCATGCTAGGTTTTGCACTATGTAGAGGGTGGTGCACCTGGGGTGTCCGTGTCTGCCAGGGAACTAGACGGATGAAGAAGCTGACATGAACACTGTGTTATCACTCACCCTTGAGTTTTTTCCTACCATAAATCAGGAACCAGAGTGCTTGTGAGCAAACTCAGAGAAGAAGGAAGACATAATCCATCGTCCTTAGCTTTTTCTGGCTTTATGCTACTGAGATTGGCCTTTGGCTTCTTCACAACTGGGCTTCTCTCTAAGGCCTCCACGAGCCACTCATGAAAAAGAGGCAGCTCCACTCACTGCTGGTCAGCCTGGTGCCCAGATTTTCCATGTTAATTGAAGAGGAGGGAAAAATCCTAAAACATGTTCCTGACCTTGAGAGCTGAACTCTGCCGATGCCAGCAGAGAGTAGTTATCCAGTACATATTTTGTGTGTGTTAGGTTCCTACCTCAGCCTCAGAAATGGTGGGTAAAAGTCAGATAGATGGTTACCACTGCTCTCAGTATCAGAACTGTCAGCCTAGGCAGGGCAGGGCAGCACCCAGACACCCAGACACTGCCATGGAGCCACTGTGGTGGCCTTCTACTGGCTGCAGGCACTGGGTTTGCCTAGAGAGGGTAAGATTACTAGAGAGAGAATGTGGATTTGGAATTGTAGGACTAGTGACAAATATTTTCATTGTCATGAGTAAACACTTAATGGTTTGCCTACAGTGGTCCAGGCTCTGCTGACTTCTTTATAACATTCCCCTTAATAATAGTCCCTTCTTGCCTCTAGAAACTTGTGGTCTAGTTGGAGATCACAGAGCTGAGACCCACGGGTGCCATGAAGTGACTGCTGAACAAGGAAGGGATTGTCCTGTCAAGGGCACATGATGGGGTGGGTGAGTGAGAGGAAGGCATAGGTGATGGCTGTTCATGGCCACAAGGACCTCCAGCAGATACAGGAGGATGTGGTGTGACAGACGGAGTTTGTTTTTCAGAGCATGAAAACCGGTCCACACGAGCGTGTGCTGTTGGCGATGTGACTGGGGTCACCACTGCCTCAGGTTGTCATTGCGGTTTTCCTCTCTCTTGTCACTCACAGGCCTTCCTTCGGTGGCTTCCATCTCTGAGTCCTGGAGATGTCAACGTTGTGGTGACCGGGAAGGACTGTCTGAATTCAGGCTTGGTCAACATTGTCAGTTTTGACCTGCTTAGCAAATTGGAAAAACAGCTAAAGCTAAAACCCGCTTTTAAAGTTGTCATCATTGTAAGTGAGTTAGCAAAGTCTCCTAAGTATTTTATCTCTTGAAACTTTCTTCTTAATAGCTCCAAGAACTTATAAATCTATAATCTCATTGAGCCTCACTCACTTTCTAGGAGAATAGAAATCATCTTTTTTATTTCATGGGAAACTGACATTTCATTTGTCTCAAATAGCCCTTTGCTATCCTGGCTACACATTAGAATCTACTGGGAGCTTTTTTTAAAAATATGACTTAATAGGTCTGTGCTGGGGTCTCTTCCCCAGTGTGAGTTCATGGATGGGGCCATCTTGTGCACCCCACACCATCTAATATCCAGCCACCTGCCAGTACTGAATGTGTCAACATTTTGTTGTTTTTACAACAAAATACGTTGTTTACAAAAATATTATAGGAGCTTAGAAAAGGGAAGGAGAAGATAACAGTTACTGACCTCAGGGGATCTGTTATGTTTTGGACTAAGAATCTCACTATGTTCTTAGCATAAGCAGACTTAAGTGCTTATAGTTTATCAAAGCTATACAGCTAATGAGCCTTTGGGGGAGTCATTCTGGATTGGCACAAATTCAAGTGTGGCTTTGAAACAGTGTCAGCATACATGCGAAATGAAAACCTTAAAAGAAGTTTCCCAGGATGATAGTGATTGCTTTAGAGTGCAGGAAAAGAACAATGCCTTCATTTCTTGAGTGTTACCTTGTAAGGGAGCATATATATAGTCACTGATCTTCCCAGTGGCCTCTGAGCAGGTACTATCCGATATCCTTGTGTATTATCCATGTCACAGGTGAAGAAACCAACAATGAGAGGTGGTCCATAATTTGCTATAGGCACAAAGCAAGCAAGTTGGAGAGTTATTGATTAAAGCAAGGTTGCACCTGCCCTCAGAATTCTTTTTCTGTTTCTGACCCATCATTTAATCTGCCATATGATTTTTGGCAAGCCACTTACTACCAGCATTAGTTTGTTCTTCAGTTAAGTAAGAATTCTGTCCTCTTGTTTTCAAAAAAGGATTGTAGGAAGGAACAGAGTCATGGCTCTGAGGTGTCACACCTTAGAGGCTTTCATTTCAGGTGTTCTGTGTGCTTTGTTCCAGTGTTGGTGCATTTTTCAGTGGTTGAAAGAATCTGTTCCCTTCCATATGCAACACATTTTTCTACAGTGCCAAGAGGGTACATCATCAGATAAGTGTATGAATGTGACACCCAACTTACTGAGACTGGTACTGTCTTGACATTGTGGCAATTACCCCCACATGCCCCTCTATTGTGTTCTCAAGGCCTTTTTTGTTCATCATATCTGAAGGTGAACAGGGGATTTCTTCCAGATCATTTTCAGGGTCAGAGTTGGGATCTTAGGGTGGCACATGCCATGAGTGCTTCCTAAGTGGCAGGACTGTCCTAAGGACTGATGTGTGTTAGCCCATTTAAGACCCACAGCAGCCCAGTACAAGTGGGCTATACCACTTGTTATACCCATTTGATAAGTGGAGAAACTGACTCTGTAGAGGGGTCAAGTAGCTGCTCAGAGTCACATAGCAAGGAATTTGAATGTGTACCAACCTAAAAATTTCCCTAAAATATTAATAATGTATTAATTATTCATTTGGCTTTAGAAAATATGACAAATTTTGTGTTTGCTTATACACTGAATGCAGGCTATAAACAATCAGACTCTGTGTTCTAAATATACTCATCCTTGGGAATGAGAATCATCACATCATCATCTTCCCATTTCTCAGATCCCTCGGACCTTTCCCATTTCAGTGGCATATTATTAACACAGTCTGATCAGTTGTCAGTGTGTCTGACATCCCACCCACACTACGATCCCCTGAGTCCCCAGGCTTCACACTAGTGTAGAGCCCAGCACAGGTCTTCAACACACTTTACTCTAGTGCCACACAGGTGCCCGGGGCCTTGAATATTGCAGTGAGCACGTTTCAGTGGTTTGTTCCTCCAAGCAGCCTCTGAGGGGGGAAGTTGTCCCCATAGAGAGAAATCAACTTGCCCAGAGTGTAGTAGAGAAGCTGCCACCAGAACCCTGGGTCCTTACGTAGGCCCACAAAAGTACTAAGGGGGCATCTACATTGCACGCACCATGCCAGGGTCAAGCTGAAGGTGGGGGTCTATGTCTGGCATTCAGGACTGGGCCTTACTCACCTACATGGCTGTTTTCTTTTCAGGATGAATCTCACTTTCTTAAAAATAGTAAGACTGCCCGCTGCCGAGCAGCTCTGCCCCTGCTAAAGGTAAGTACTGCTGAGAACAGACCCAAGCCTGAGCCCACTCAGCACTGAGATCTCACAATATTTTACTCAGGACTCTGAGGATCTTAGAGCAAGGGCTGCAGGTCCTAGCCTATGGGCCATGGATGTGACTTAGCTTACAACCTCTCTCTCCTGAGGGCTTTGGTGCCTATTTCATTTCTCTTCCTAACATCCTGCTAAGGGACTAGTAGTCAGTACTATTGTCTTTGTCTCTCAAAGATGAAGACCTGTTGAGAGTCACAAGCTGGGTTGGAACTGGACTCCAGAATACTCCTTGGGCTTTTCCTGGACAAGGAGTCTTTAGCAGCTTGTCTACTAAAGAGCTTAGAAGGAGGCTTGACGCCTATAGCACAGTGGTTACAGTGCTAGCCACATACACCCAGGCTGGGGGGTTCGAACCCAGCCCAGGCCAGCTAAACAACAATGGCAACTGCAACAACAACAAAAATAGCCGGGTGTTGTGGCAAGCACCTGTAGTCCCAGCTACTTGGGAGGCTAAGGCAAGAGAATCGCTTTAGCCCAAGAGTTTGAGGTTGCTGTGAGATTCTGTCTCAAAAAAGTGAGATTCTGTCTCAAAAAACAAAAGAGCTTAGAGGAAACTGCATGTCGTCTAAGTGACTTGCAGTGGCAAAGCTACCCAGGTCCTGGAAACAAAGGGAGCTGACCTGGACAACCGTAGAACTGGGCTAGAACTGAACTTAGGAGAACTGGCCAGCCATCTGCATTCCTCTCTTGGAAGGTCTGAACTTGTCCCTGGGTACTTTGGCTGGTATGAGTCCTGGCTTCAGGGCAGGCAGGTGTCTATCCATCTAAATGTGCTCCGACGTGCCACATAGGCTCCGTGTTTTGTCAGGCTCTCTCTTCTGTGTCTGTGTTAGATGTCCCTGACAGAAGGTAGGCCCCTAAATTTCTTCCTGCTTCTTTGGAGTGAGTTTTTTCCTAATATTGAGGGAGAAAAGGGGAAGTATAATTAGAAAAGTAGCTTTTCCTCTCATAACAAGTTAGAAATCTCACAGATGACTTTGCAGAGACCCATTTTGGTTTGTTAAGAAAGAACAAAATCTGTGTTTATCCTGTGCTCTATTAAAGCAGCCTTAGTCTTACACCAGCATTTTAAAACTACAGTTTTTATTACGTAAAAGCTTGAACTCTTACCTAAACTAAACAAGGGAAAATAAATATGCTACGTGTTGGTGAAGCTTAGAATTTGAAAATTAATTTTACCAACTCCCCACCAAACACAGGTTAAGTAGCTATTCATTTCCAGTTTTTGAGTTTCTTTAGGAATAATGGATAATATACTTCTTCCAAAGCATAGTTATGTCATATGCTCTAAACCTACAAATAAAAGTCCTTTACTTAAATATCTTGATCCTTTGCTAATGTCTGCTATAAATATTTATATGTCAATAGCCATTTATGAACACACTTAAATGAAATGTTTTTCCTAGGGTGGCAACCTTTCTTTTGGGAGGCTTTAATATGTTTTCCTTAGAAAAATGTTAATAGGTATTGGTACTGTGGTTCCAATATTATAGCCATAACTAAAATTAAATCTGTACCCCTGATTATTTAGACAAAAGAAATTGCATAAGAGATAGATGATATCATTAAAGTTATAATATGAAAGTTTCTTAGCAACCACCTTGCTAATACAGCTGTTGCCTGGTTGGGCAAATCACACCACATACTGGCTTCTGAAATGTACACTTGTGAGTGGGACCTTTGGAAGCAGCTGGTACATCTATAACATGTTGGGTATATTTCACAATGATGTTTAAAATTAAATTTTAAAATGCTAATATATATTACTCTGCATTTGCTATAGAACTTGGATGAGTTAATATTTTAAAATAGGACCTATGAACGTGGCCTGCCATTTACAAAGGTATATTGAAGCCACTGTCTTCTGCAGCATTGGCTTCACATAGTGCTGGACTTGACAGGACTTGGGCGAAAGCATGGAGGAGGGGGTGTTCTGTGCTGTTCTCCTGACCAAACCTTGCATCTTTTTCTGTTACATTTTTGTCTAGATCAGAGTTTCTCACTCTTGGCACTGTTGACATTTGGGGCTGGATGATTTCTTTTTTTGTGTGTTTAACAGCATCCTTGGCCTCTACCCACTAGATGCCGGTGGAATCCTCCCCCGCCCCCCACAGTTGTGACAACCAAAATTATCTCCAGATGTTGCCAAATATTCTCTTGGGGCAAATAAATTAGTTCTCGCTCAGCTCTTATTCCCCCATCCCCATTGAGAACCACTGGTCTAAATACTGTAAGGAAATGGATCTAAATGGTTTTAGAATAAGAAGATAATTGGGAGAAAATAAAGTATGTCTGTGAAGAGCCACATAGGGGCCTAATTTAATACCACTTTATTGTTCCTTTAATGTGTACATCTCTTAGAACTATATTCTGATGATATCACAAGATATTTTCAGCAAATGTGCTTAATGAGGTAATTAGGTTATATTGTGCAATCTGTGACATAGCAGGGCCAGATCACATCCAGAAAATGTGGGTTTTGTAAATGGCAACAGCAGTGAGCTTATAGAAGACGTGTTAGATAGTAAGAAGCTGGTGTCATCCTTCCCTGGCAAAGGGAACATCTTTCTTTTCTCACAGCACTATCTCCCTGGGGTACTAATCCTTAACAAGACGGTTCTATTTTAATATACAAATGTATGAAAGTAGGCGAGATGGAAAGCAATACGGAAACAAAGTTAAAATCGCCTCTATTCCCTCCAATGGGGGGAGAAAAACTGTTAACAGTTTGGTTATTTTTCCAACATGGCATTTTCAGGGCAAGAGCATCATTTTCAATGGCTATGGATCACTCCATTATATAGATACATCCCATAATTTGTCCCTTAGTATCATACTCTTGGTTCTTTCCCTTTTTCACTATTGTAGTTCCATATGTGAACATCATCCATACGTATGTACCTTGCATACTTACCCTTGTAGGACAAATTCCTACAGTCAGAACTGCTGGGTCGGTTCTCTTTGAACCTTTGGGTGGAGTCCTCTGGAGCCCAGCCTGGTGGTCATCACAGCCTGCCTCCCACCCAGTCTGATCCAGAGGTTCTTTTTCTCCACAACTGAGACCTTGAGGACTGTTGACACTGCTTTGAACAGGGAGATCTGTGCTTGTGTTTTTTTTGTTAAGATGCATTTTGCTTACATTGTTAAAACAGCATAAAAGATTAAATTTTTTTGAAGGGAAAGGACCCCCAGCATCCCACCACGTTTTCCAGTAAACAGTTCTTTCTCCTTTTCTGTGAGTATAATACTTTTTATATCTCTATTGAGCTACACAAGATTTTGGCTTAAATGTGTGAGATTTTTTTCAAAGTGGTTTAAATAGATGACAGATTCTAATGACACCAAAGGATGCACAGTAAAAAATAAGTGTTTCTGAGGGACTTTACCTAACAAATACATTTAGTGTAACCTGGTTTCTTGTACCCTCAATGAATCCCCAACAATTTTTTAAAAAAGTGTTTCTCTGTATCCCCAGTCCTTTGGTCACTCTCCCCAAAGGCAGGTAGCTGTAATTACCAGATTTTCAGGTTTTCTTCAATAAAATAGCCTGTACCTATATGACTACAAATATGTGTCCCTTAATGTCTTGAAAACCATTTACATCATTCTAAATGACTCTACCTCATTCTTGCAAATAGTAGTCTATTGTATAATATGTATCATCTGTTCCCTTTTGATAGCTGTGTACCCAAATCACAGCCATTGCATAACAACACTGCAGTGATCATCTTCTCATAAGACACAGAGTGGGGAGTAGAAGAAAACCTGGTCCCTGTGAGTCTGAGAAATGACTTTTTGCCTCTCAGTCTAGAGGGGAGAGTGCTGTCAGCTGGTGGGTTCTGTTTCCTCCCTGGTGTGATGAAGCTGCTGGAAGTCCCCCGTGCTCCAGCCATTTTCATTCATTTCCTCAATTTCATTACAGAATCAAGCTTAAAAAGGAAATTATTGGAGTATTACAATAAAATAGACTATCTTTTTCAGAGTGGAAAAAATCTCCTTGGTGTTTAGTTTTAGCATGTGTGCCATGTTATTAATAAAATATACCCAAGTGTTTTGCATGTCTTAAAGTTCAGAATGGCATAACTTTAACAAGCTACTATAATTATACCACTTGGTGTATTCTTATTATAACATTTTTTGTTTTTGAACCAACACACCTATAGTCATATTCTTCATTCTATATCTTCTTCCCCAAGAACTGGCATCAGAGTGTCATTGATGTCAGAGCAGTGATACTTGCTGAGCTCCAAAGCACTCTGGTGATCATGGAGATCAGTTTAGTAAGGTCATTACTGTTCTGATTTGTGACTGAAACTTTGTTTCTTTTTTGGAACATAAGCTAGAACCTACAAAGTAACTATTTTTATTAAAGAATCTGATCTAACCGGAGACCCAGAAAGGCCATTTATTCATTAACACCTAGGAGGAGGTAGCCTTCTGCTCACATGTAGGGTGGCCTGTGGTAGTAGTAGCCATAATAATGCTGCTTTTCTGGGTTTGGTCTTATTTTTCATGGTTGGCACTGCTCAGAAGCAAAGCAAATACTACAACCTCAGTCCTCCTCCCAGACTCCAGTGACTGGATTTCTCCTGAATATCAAGCATTTCCTCTTATTTTCGGGCTCTAGATTTAAATCTAGGTGTTGACTCTTTCGTTGCTTTGGGGGTAGTGGCTGTGATCCTGCCTTTATTCTTGATCTATATACTTTTGGTCACTTGCCCCCAAACTGTGCTTACTACTGTCATTATTTTTTAAGATTCTCTAATGACTTCTGAAATTAAAACATAGCTTCTTTGATAACCACAGGGAGGGAGGAAAAATCATAAATTCAGTGTCCCTGCCACATCAGGGGTAATGGGTCTTGAGATACTTGGGTGGTATGACTTGACTTTCTCTTTGATGTTACTTGCTTTCTCTATGTCCTGTTTCTAAATTGAATATGTGGTATTGTGTAAACTTTATTTACAGTACCATTAGCAGTAATTCTGAGTATAAGAATGGGACTGAGCTTTGGGGAAAGATTTCTTGTTTTTCCTAGTCTGGGGTTTTATTGAAATATGTTATAGCCAGTAAAAATATGTCAATAAAGCAAGTCATTAGCTAGGTTAGGGGTGAAAGGATAACAGTTGGAAATGATGGAGAATTGCTAGATTGTTTATTGTATGAACTTAAAAAAACTTCAGCTTTCTTTACAGTAGAACATTCTCTTGGCTCATATTTAAAAACTATATCTAGGTATCTACTTTGAATTCCTATGTTGAATTCTCCTTGGCATATTATACATACCAACTTATCCTAGTGTTAAACTGTTCTGCAGGGCTTTCCCACCCCAACCCTTGAGGAACTAAGCATGTCTTTGAAGGTCATCTGTCCCCAACAGTGTCTACGCATGTAAATCACATTATCTTTCCAACACCAAATTTTTTTTACATTATTCCATTGTAGGTTTCTTAGGTTTTTAGGTTTCCAATATTTTTTAGGCAATTTTTCAAACATACAGTACAGTTGAAAGAATTATACAGTGATAGCCTTACAACCGCCACATACACTTCATAATTTATTTCTTCTTCACACGTAGGGGTCTTGTTCATAGGGAGGCCACAAGTTCTGTGCCCCTTGTCACAATGACCCCAATTCCTGTTGGGTGTGTTATGGTGCTGCTTTCTTTCCTTAGCCAAGAGAGTTAACTGTAAGGTGTTTAGTTTGCTGCTAATTTATGTAGTTTATGCAGCTATGTTTTCCTGGCTTGGAAGTTGTCAGAAGTGGAGGATGACATATCAATCTTTTGCAGCTGGGCACCGATTAAAGCCCTTACGGATTACGGTGATGGCAGGGCAAATGTTCTGGGGCTAAGGAGGAAGCAGGCCTAATTACTCCATTACCGATGACATGCCCATTCTGGGTTCTTTTCAAAGCTGGCCTTCTTATTCCATCATGCTGTCTCCACTTTTTGACATGCACAAACATCCATTTGCAGCACTTCCATCACTCTCTAGTCTGCGGATCGAATGGAGAACTGATCCATTACTAACTGCCTCCTGTGACTATCTGTCTGAGACCCTGGAGTTCATTTCCATCACCTTATCTGTGAGTTGCTTTTGCAGAGGCTCCATCCCCAGGCCAGCACAGCAACATGGGGAATGGGTTTGGAATGATGGAGAGACTTTCTCTTATTGTTAAAACCTTTCATTTTCCCTCTTTCATTGCAATGGTCTTAAGCCAAGGCAAGAGATGCTACAAATGTCATTCAAGAAACTCATTGTTATTTTAATGAGTATGCATTAAACCGTGCAGGAAATTAGAAGGCCTAGGTAATTGAACTGTGGAAAATTATAGCTGGAGAAATTCATAGCTCTCCCATCATAATGGAATTAGATATTGGCAGATGCTGAGAGGGCAAAAAGTGCATTTTGGGAATTGTATATGTTGTATATTTATAAAGAATTATTTTTCCTCCCAGTGTTGCACCTTTATTTATTTATTTTATGAGGCAACGTATCCATTTGAAAACCTAATTTTCTTCCTCGGTGATTTATTGTATATGATTGCTTTATATTGCTGTCATTAACTCAAGGTTACAGTGGTTAACAAGCTGTTTCTAGACAACTGAACTCCATGATGAGGGTCCCTTCCCAGAGCTGAAAAGAATTTCACCTCTGGTAATTTGTGGTGATTCCATGTTCCAGTATAGTTGGAATTGTCTCCTTTTTTATTCTTACCCTCTTCCCATCTTAATAATAAGTAACAGGATATTTGGGTCTGATCTCCTTGGGCAGATTGGTGTCAGGGTAGTAAGGAACCTGAAGTTTGTCCTTGGAATTGGCCAACTATTTATTTCCATCTTACCCACTGCTTAGCAGGTGCTGTAGAGCTGGGATGACTTTAGGGAAAGTTTACCCAGATCTCGTCTTTTGAAGTCCTTATTGACTGCCAAACAAGCCCGAGCCAGGGATTGCTGGACTGGAAGCGTTTTGGACCTGAGTTAATGAAAACCGTATTTGTCCTTTAAAGAAAACCAATAGAGGCATATACATAGGCAATCTTTGATACTTCCTCCCAGGAATTGGAAAAGCCTGGTCCTGTGTGTCGTTATCCAATAATAACATCTAATAAGTGCAACTTAGATGTCAGGATTCTATTCTGGAGGAAATTCAGGCCTGTTGCTCTCTCCCCTACTCCCTGTCCAGGGCCAGATTCCTTGGTTTTATTCCATGTCCCCTAGAACACTTACTAGCTTCCTTTTGAGTTGTTTTCAGCAGTGAACATTTATCGATCACTTTGTGCCATGCACCGTGCTATAGAAATAAAGGTGAATACAGCCCCATCCTTGATCTCAAGCAGCTTGTAGTCTAGTGAAGGAGAGAGAAAAGATAGAGTTCAGTGTGTTGTGTTAAGTGCTGGGATGGAGCTCGGCAGAGGGGACTGTGAGGGTGGCCAGGAAGGACTTGAAGGAAAGGACAGGGCGTGTGTTCGTGTTGGTGCTGCTGTTAGGTTCTCACAGCACCTGTGGTCTTTTTTCTCTGGAGATAACCAGCTGCTTCCTTATGGAGGCATTTTGAATGTACTGTGTGATCCCTCCTCCTGATGGTTTGTGTGAGTGTGTGTGCGCGCACGTGTCAGAACCCAGGGACGAACCTTCCTCTTGGTATTCAGAATACGTTTGGCTGTTTGTCCTGTAGGTTGCCAAGAGGGTGATCCTACTGTCGGGCACACCAGCCATGTCTCGGCCCGCGGAGCTCTACACACAGATCATTGCAGTCAAGCCAACTTTCTTCCCTCAGTTTCATACCTTTGGACTTCGCTACTGTGCTGCCAAGAAGGTATTTATTCTCCCTTCCCTCCCTAGCCCTCCAATCCCTCACTCCAGTTTGGACACTCACTTTTCTCCTCCTGTCTGGTCATGGTTTAATCAGAAGGGCACTGGCTAGGTCACACGGAGCTCATTTGTTACCCCATAGCCATCTAAAGGCATTTACTAAGAACTTCCAGTTGATTTCAGAGTATTTTTTTAAAAGAAAAAATCATTTTTGATTATTTATTTCTCCACCTTTGACCATCTCTTCCTATTCTCAGTTTATCAGAAGCTTATGGGACACCTCCTGCCCTGTCTCACAGTTATGCCCGGCTCTCTGGCCCTCTGAAAAGAAAAAGCTCAACCCCTACCTTCTGGGAGCTCACTGGTCAGGGGATAAAAGAGGAAGACAGATAAGCCTCTGAAAAACAAGGTAGCAAACACACCAGCTCCCTGATTTTCTACAGGACTCTAGAACTAAGTCCTGTTTCCAATGAGATTATTGATAAAAGACAGGGTTTTTAATTGGTAACATCCTTTGTAGCTGTGTGACAGGGAGTGGACATTTGAGCTCATTGCTTCCCATGAGCTGCTAATGAGGACTTTGTTTATAAAGGACTGCCTGGGTGCTCAGCCAGACTGCCAGAGCCTGTGCTGTGGGCCCCTCCTGCCAACCCCAGCCGCCGTCAGCAACACTGCCTCGGCTTTCACTGCATTGCACTTGCTTGTGTTGGTGTAATCCCTACTGAGAAACAGCAGCTTTTAAATCCCTGTAAATCTCATCAAATAAAGATGTTACTGACCTTATTTATCACATTGTGCAGCGGCCTTGTTAGGATAAGCCTTAGGGAAGCTTTATTTCTGTATTCAGTATACAAGACTGGTCTGGCAAGATGAGATTTGTGTTTAATAAAATGGACATGCAGTCACTTGACATTTTGCATTTGCTGCTGGAAAGCTGAGTGCCATGGAGATAGTTGCTTTTGTTTACCACATTCCTGACTTTCTTTTTCTCCCCTTTTCCTTAGTACTTCTCATTTGTCTAATTTAGGGTTTATTTGTACCTATAAAGTTGCTTGATGTTCTCTAAGCTAGGCCAGAGGTGGTTGTAAAGGGAGAAGCCTGCCTGGAGGCCTCTGTGTTGGGGACTTGGCCCTTGAGGGTCTTACGGGTCTGTGTTTGGTTCTGTGCAGATGCCTTGGGGATGGGATTACTCAGGCTCCTCCAACCTGGGGGAGCTGAAGCTGCTGCTGGAGGAAGCGGTCATGCTGCGGCGCCTCAAGTCCGATGTCCTTTCCCAGCTGCCTGCCAAGCAGCGTAAGATGGTGGTGGTGGCCCCAGGACAGATCAGTGCCAGGGCCAGAGCTGCCCTGGATGCTGCAGCCAAGGAAATGACCACCAAGGACAAAACTGTGAGTCTGGGGCTGGAGACAGGAGTTTGGAAGCAGCATGTTGAAGCAGTCCTTCCCAGCTGGCCATTTCCTACTTCTCTTGGCAAAGGTAGCCAGCGTGTCTTATTCCTCAGCCTGCCTCCCTAACCTGTAGTGAAAATCTCTTAGTATTTTGCAGTTTAATGCTTGTGTAGATTGCTGTGAATGGATGGTTCCTAAAGATAAACACAGAGCAATAGCAGGATGGTGATATTTTTTGGACTCTCTCCAGAGAAACCTAAAATTATGTTTCGGTGTTTTGAGAATGCTGCAATTTAGTAACAAGGGTTCAAAAATTGGTCCTGCTTGCACCTGATACACATGTTAACCCTCTAACCACATCATGTCATTTGTGTTAGTTAGAATAATGAGTGAACACATGTAACAAACAAGTGTTTCTAAACCATCTTCACCTTTTAAATCCCTATTCCAGCCATTTATGGTTGGCGAGAAGTTGGTGTTCTCCTTTTACAGAGAGAGAAACGGAAGCTGTGGCAGAGCTGAGGCTAGACCCAAGCCTCTTGCCCCATATTTTAGTGCATGTTCTGCTGCAGTGGTTTTTTTCTTTTCAAAACACTACCATTTCAGTCTTTTCTTTAGTCATACTGTGCTAAGTGCCATAAAGTAATCTGAAACAGCTCCATTTCTGTCTTCTTGAGATAAAACCTTGTAATTTTCATTGTCAAGAAAATAGCAGTCACTGTTGATATTTTTTGACATTATCATAAAGCATTATCTGGGCTTGAATAGTACCCTGTATAAAGCAACTTACGATAAAGATGAGACCTCAGCCTCCTGAGAGATACATGACAAGAAGGCATGATGTTTTTAACATTATTTTACCATGTGATGAGAACGATTAGCTGATAACTTTTAAGAAATGGGTAAGGAGCCAGGTGTAGTGGCTCACACCTGTAGTCCCAGCTACTTGGGAGGCTGAGGGAGGAGGATCCCTTGAACCCAGGACTTGGAGGTTGCTGTGAACTAGACTGATGTCATGGCACTCTAGCCTAGGCAACAGAGTGTTATTCTGTCCCTCTCTCAAAAGAGAAGAAGAAGGAATGGGTAGGAAAAAGAATGTACTGGTATATTGCGAAGGTTTTTAATTTATGCTATGTTGTTGAGGTGATCTAAAGGAAATGAGTGAGCAGCCATGATCTCTTTGCTATTGAGTTTTCAAACAAAGTTCAACAATGTTAATGTGGGTGTATAAACCAGCTACACATCAGATGATATGTCAGTGGAACCATGAGCAGAACAAGGGAGGTTTGTCACTAAAACCAATTTTGGTCTTGTTATGATCTTTAGAGATAAAATTTAGTGTCTGCTGACTTTTGTCTGCTAGTGAACTCTATGGAGCAAAACCAATGAATAACTACAGCAAATATTAATGGAAAAAATTCAGTGCATATTCCACTGCAGTGGTTTCTAGATGAAAGATCTGAATATTTATGAGTAGTTATGTTTTTTGTTAGCAAAGTTGAACCCTGTGTGGTTGAGATGGAAGTAAGTCCGTCAGTGTTTTGTGGAATGCTTCAGAGACGGTATGGCCTGTACCTGGTCTATCTCCTGAACCCGTTTGAGAATAGGCAATGAAGACAACTGACAATAAAATTAGAGATTTGGTGCCCATAGCTTAGTAAGTAGGGTGCTGACCACATATACCAAAGCTGCTGGGTTCGAGTGTGGCCCAGGCCTGCTAAACAACGGCAACTGCAACCAAAAAGTAGCCGGGCGTTGTGGCAGGCACCGGTACTCCCAGCTACTTGGGAGGCTGAAGCAAGAGAATCTCTTAAACCCAAGAGTTGGAGGTTGCTGTGAGCTGTGACTGCATGACACTCTACTGAGGGTGACATAGTGAGACTCTGTCTCAAAAAAAAAAAAAAAAAAAGAAAAGAAAGAAAGAAAACGCAATTAGAGGGCGTTTGAATTCAGGAGGAAAGTCACATTGACTTCATGTGTGCCATATGGCCAAAGAGGGAAACAGGAGATAACAGAAGCAGGGAGAATTTTGCACTTAGTGCATCAAAGTCTGAAACTTTTTTTTTTTTTATTTGAGACAGTCTCACTTTGTCACACTTTGTACAGTGCCGTAGTGTCACAGTTCACAGCAATCTCAAATTCTTGGACTCAAGTGATTATTTTACTCAGCCTCCCAAGTAGCGCCTGCCACAACACCCGGCTATTGTTAGAGACGGGGTCTCGCTCTTGCTCAGGCTGGTCTCAAACCTATGAGCTCAGGCAATTCACCCATCTTGGCCTCCCAGAGTACTAGTAAAAACATTTTTTAAACTAAAAATATTTTTGGTAGCGGGAGTTGTGGGAGGCACCAATATTCCCAGCTACTTGGGATACTGAGACAGGAAGATCTCTTAAACCCTGGAGTTTGAGCTTGCTGTGAGCAAAAATGATGCCTCAGCAGTCGACCCAGGGTGACAGAATGAGACCCTATCTCAAAAAATTAAATTAAATTTAATTTAAATTTAAATTAAAAAAATTAAAGCATTTTTGAAAGTTCTCCCAATCAAGTTAGGTAAGCACCTCTTTATTTTTTTGAGACAGAGCCTCAAGCTGTCACCTTGGACAGAGTGCTGTGGCATCACAGCTCACAGCAACCTCCAACTCCTGGGCTCAAGCAAGTCTCCTGCCTCCGCCTCCCAAGTAGCTGGGACTACAGGCGCCTGCCACAATGCCTGGCCACTTTTTAGTTGCAGCTGTCATTGTTGTTTGGCAGGCCTGGGCTGGATTCGAACCCACCAGCTCAGGTGTATGTGGCTGGCGCCTTAGCCCGTTGAGCCACAGGCGCCGAGCCAGCAACTCTTTTCAAAGATGATTTCACATGCAACCTGAAAGTTTGATTTCTTAGTTTATGGGTAATGATATGAAATTGACTAGAATTAGCTGTGGAAATTAGGAATGTTGATTGTTTATAACTTTAAGTAGCTATACAAATCCCTTAAATTCTTTGAGATATTTTCATTTTTTTAAAATCAGAGCCACAACTAACTCCCTTTTAGTGCCAGAAAAGTAAAGTGCATAAAGATAATGCCAGTTGCCCAGAGTCCTGCCTATTATGTGATTACCATCTTTGCTTCATAAACACCCCAGAGTCATAACTCTGCTTTGCAGATTATAACAATGAAGCCTAAATTTCAGTGTAATTCCTCAAAATCTGGGAGCTCTTCTTTTTTTTTTTTTTTTTTGAGATAGAGTTTCACTTTGTTGCCTTCAAAAGAGTGCTGTGGCATCACACCTCACAGCAACCTCAAACTCTTGGGCTCAAGCGATTTTCTTGCCTCAGCCTCCCAGATAGCAGTGACTACAGGCACCTGCCACAATGCCCGGCTATTTTTTGTTGTTGTTGTTTAGGAGGCCTCGGCCAGGCTCAAACCCACCAGTGTCAGTTTATGTGGCTGGTGCCCTAACTGCTGAACTATGGGCGCCGTGCCCAGATTATTAAGTTTTCAATGCAGCTCTAGCTGTAAACAGTACTCACCATGGTGTAATAGGCAAAAGATTGCTGTCATTTTCGACCTTAGCAAGAGCTGGGATGTGAACAGGTGGAAGAATGTATCATGCTCATGGCTTGGAAGAATCAGACATTTTTATTTATTTATTTATTTATTTATTTTTTGCAGTTTATTTTTTATTTTGCTTATTTATTTATTTTTGTAGACGCAGAGTTTCATTTTGTCGCCCTTGGCAGAGTGCTGTGGCGTCACACAGCTCACAGCAACCTCTAACTCCTGGGCTTAGGTGATTCTCTTGCCTCAGCCTCCCCAGTAGCTGGGACTACAGGCGCCCGCCACAACACCCAGCTATTTTTCTGTCTTTACAGTTCAGCCGAGGCCGGGCATGAACCCACCACCTTTGGTATATGGGGGCTGGTGGTGCCGCCCTATTTGGCTTTTTTTTTTTTTTTTTTGAGACAGAGCCTCAAGCTGTCACCCTGGATAGAGTGCTGTGACATCATAGCTCACAGCAACCTCCAACTCCTGGGCTCAAGCTAGTCTCCTGCCTCCGCCTCCCAAGTAGCTGGTACTACAGGCGCCCCCCACAACACCTGGCCATTCTTTGGTTGCAGCCGTCGTTGTTTGGCTGGCCCCAGGCTGGATTCAAACCCGCCAGCTCAGGTGTACGTGGCTGGCACCTTAGCCCGTTGAGCCACAGGCGCTGAGCCTCAACATTTTTTAACCTCAAAAAAAAAAAAAAATTCAGATTAATATTGGGGCACACACAATTAGGTACATAGTTTGCTTTTGAAAAGTTTCGGTCTGGGTTGTCGTTAATACCCCTCACCCAGGAAGTGTGCCCGTTGGGTGGGAGTTTATTCAACCCCTTCTGGCCCCTACTAGATTTGAGTTGTTCTCTCACAGGAACATGTACTTGTTCATCTCCTGGTTCTCCTGAGTACATACGATGCTTGTTTTTCATTCTTTAGCAATTTCTCTTAGGAGAATGTTCTCCAAATATATCCAGCTTGTTATAAAAGATATCCACGGTCTTATGGCTGAATAGTATTCCATGGTCTTCATGTAGCACAGTTTATTATTTTTATTTATTTATTTATTTTTTTGAGACAGAGACTCACTATGTCACCCTTGGTGGAGTGCCATGGCGTCAAGCTCATAGTAACCTCAGCTGGGACCACAGGAACCCACAATACCCGTTGATTTTCTTCTTTTGCAGTAGTTGTTTAGCTGGTCAAGGCCAGGTTTGAACCTGCCAGCCTCGCGTATGTGGCTGGTGCCCTACCCACTGAGCTATGGGTGCCGTCATTTACTATTATTATTATTATTATTTATTTTTTTTTTTTTTTAAGAGACACAGTTTCACTTTGTCCCCCTCGGTAGAGTGCTGGTTGCTCACAGCAACCTCCAGCTCTTGGGCTTAGGTGATTCTCTTTCCTCAACCTCTCGAGTATCTGGGACTACAGGCGCCCACCACAACGCCTGGCTATTTTTTGTTGTCGTTGCAGTTTGCCCGGGGCTGGGTTCAAACCTGCAGCCCTTGGTATATGGGGCCAGCACCCTACTCTCTGAGCCACAGGCGCTGCCCTATTATTATTATTTTTTGAGATAGAGTCAAAAAAAATAATACTTGGCAGAGTGCCGTGGCATTAGAGCTTACAGAAACCTCCAACTCTTGGACTCAAGCGATTCTCTTGCCTCAGCCTCCCGAGTAGTTGGGACTACAGGGGCCCACCACAATGCCCAGCTATTTTTTCTTTTGCAGTTGTTGTTTAGCTGGCCCAGGCTAGGTTTGAACCTGCCAGCCTGGTGTATGTGGCTGGTGCCCTACCCACTAAGCTATAGGTGCTGCTATTCATTATTATTATTGTTGTTGTT
>CAUYON010065122.1:0-31404 GCA_963573935.1 Arctocebus calabarensis
ACTTCCTCTCCGTTCTCTTGAGGAAGGCTTGCATTGCTATAAATTTCCCTCTCAGGACTGCCTTTGTGGTATCCCAGAGGTTCTGGTAATTCATGTCTTCATTATTGTTTTGTTCCAAAAATTTGGTAATTTCCTTCTTAACCTCGTCTGTGACCCAGCTATCATTCAGCATAAGGTTAGGGACAATTTCTTAAGCAAAAAAAAGCATGAATCAAAGGCGATAATTTAAAGAATTGATTATGTTACAAAATAGTATTTCTGTCCAACAAAGGGTATTATAGGCAAATCTCATAGACATATGATGCCATTGGGAGAAAATTGTGCCATATTTAGTATCATAGTGATAGAATAATCTGTAAAATATTTTGAGGGATTAGTATAGATCAACAAGGAAAAGAGAACTGTCAATTTAAATATGGGCAAAAAAAGAATAGAGAAATTGCAAAGGAAAAATTCTGAAGTCCAAAATACAGTGGAGAAATGCTCAAACTCTTTGTGCAACTGTTGGTGGATTTGGGAGAGGTTATGAAGGCTCATGGTTGGTTAATGGTTGTAGACTAGTGCATTCTGGAAAGCAATCCAGAATGGCAATATTAAATATACACACACAATGTGACCAGGCAATGGGAGATTTTACACACATGCACACACTCGTGAATACACACAAAATTTATCCCTTGATTGGTCTCTGTGGGATTGGTTATAGGTCCCTTATAAAATACCAAAATATGTTAATTCTCAAATCCCTTGTATAAAATGTTATAGTATTTCCATTAACCTATGCATACCCTCTTGCACACTTTAAATCATCTCTAGATTACTTGTGATACCTAATACATGTTTTGTAATGCCTTGTAAATGATTATTATACTATACAGGGTATCCATAAATTTCATGTGCAATTTAAAATAGTTTAATATTTTTTATTGTTTATGGACGCCCTTTATTTTTAATTCATATCATTTTTCATTGTTATATTGTTATTTTTAAAGTATTTTTTCAAATATAATGGCTTGGTGCCTATAGCTCAGCTGCTAGGGCACCAGACACATATACCAGACCTGACAGGTTTGAATTCAGCCCAGGCCTGCCAAACAACAGTGACAACCACAGCAAAAATAGCTGGGCATTGTGGACGGTGCCTGTAGTCCCAGGTACAAGGGAGGCTGAGGAAAGTGAATCACTTAAGCCCAAGAGTTTGAGGTTGCTGTGAGCTGTGATGCCACAATTGTGGAGGGTGCCTGTAGTCCCAAATACAAGGGAGGCTGAGGAAAGTGAATCACTTAAGCCCAAGAGTTTGAGGTTGCTGTGAGTTGTGATGCCACAGCGCTCTACCCAGGGTGACAGCTTGAGATTCTGTCTCAAAACAAGTGAACAACAACAACAACGAATCAAACATTTATTTACTTACACATTTATTTATGTACATGTACAACCCATTTATGCTATGGAATATAACACATGCTATATAATATTAGTACAACACAACATATAATAATCTTTTTCATGGTACCTAGTAGGGACCATTCTACTGTCCCTAAGATAGAAAAGGTAAATAAGGTAAATAAAAATGCAGCAGATGAAAACTATGCAATACAGTGCCATTTAGGGGAGACAGAATCATGGCCCCCAATGGTGTTTATAGATATTTATATCCTTCTCTCTGGAATCCTTGAATATTTTATGTTACATGGCAAAAAGAATAATGGTTGCAGATGAAATTGAGTTTGCTTATCAGCTTATCTTAAAATTATGAGATTCTCCTTGTTATTTAAATAGCTCCAATGGGACCATAAGCATCCCTAAGAGGAGGACAGAGAGGCAGAAGGATCAGGAAACACAGTGTGAGTAAGGCTCAGGTGGCCATGCTAGCTTTGAGGGAGGGAGTTATGAGTTAGAGAAAGTAGGTCATCTCTAGCAAGTGGAAAGGTAAGTGAAGACTCTCTCCTGGAGCCTCCAGAAAAACACAATGTTGCCAAAATCTTGATTTGAGCCCAGTGAGGCCCATTTTGGATTTCAGATCTCTAGAACTGTAAGAGAAAATATTTGTGTTATGTTAAACCACTACAGGTGTGGTAATTGGTTACCACAGCAATAGAAAACAAATTTCAAAGTTAGAAGCAGAAGACCAGATCAATATAGCAAACATGTTATAAATACAGCAGTTAGTAGGAAAAATCAGTAAGAAATGAATAAAAAATATCTAACAGTACAATTATACCAATTAAAAACACATACTAACAATACAATGCTATGAAATAGGCTTCATGCCAACACAAGTGGTGAATGGAAGTTGGGTAAGTTAAAAGAAAAAAAGAATATGAACTAAAATAAAACATGGAATCATAAAAGGACTCATTTATCATAAAAGTGCAGTAAAGTTATGAATAAAGACTCTAGTCTCTTCCCATGCTTATTGCTGATTTTTGAATGTCTGAGAAAGCTCAGTAACTACAGGGACAGAAGCTTATCCATATTCATTCATCTGTGCAGTAATCGATTAGTTAATTAGTTACATAACATATGTGCCAAATTGTTCTTCAAAGTATTTACCCATGAAATTCAAGAAGGGAGAAAATTGTATGAACTAAGTATGGGAAATGAGGGCAGTGAGATAATAAGGTACAGATTAAGCCAATGGCCCTTTTAGGAAACACAAGTGCAATTCTGTGTCCATGAGTATGTTGGGCTGGTTTGCAGAGACTTTTGTGTTTTTCCACCCTGGTCTGTATGATTTATACCCAGAGCCTATGAAAAAACTAGTGAGAGTGAATGCTGGTTGAACTTTTTGAAAGTAAACCTGAGGAGCTCCAAAGAACCTGTTTCTACTTTCTGAAATTCTAGGTCAATCAAGAAATGAAGATCTGACTTTGTGAGAACTTTGAAAATCCTGTCAACCTCTGGCATCAAGATGAGGACTTATCTCTTTGGATTAGCAGCAGATTTAAGAAAGCTCTGGACTTGAGCTTCTTCCCAAGATGCAGATTATACTGGTGTTATTTCTGTTCTCTGAGTCCAAAGCTGGGCATAGCCTCTATATTGCATTTTGCTAATTTTTGTGTCATTTCCTGATATATGCACAACTATGGAGGCTAATACCCTTAGAATGACTTCAAACACAAACTGTCTAAAGTGGAGATTCTTAAACGACTCATGATAATAACTCCATAAATGTTCTGTTCTTTCCTCCTTCCTGCCAGTTCTTCATAGTTGCATGGGCCATTTCAACCAGTATTAGTTTTCAACCAATATTAGTATTTCAAAGTATTTTTTGAAAATAAAAATTAATTGGCAGGTAATAATTATGTGTGTGTGTGTGTGTAGAGAGAGAGAGAGACTCACTGTGTCGCCCAGGCTAGGGTGCAATGACATCACCACAGCTCACTGTAGCCTTAGGCTCTAGTGAATCTCCTACCTAATCTTCCCGAGAGCTAGGAGTAGAGGCTCACCCCACCACACCTGGCCAATTTTTTGTAGAGACGTGGATTCCTTAAAAGTAAACCTAAGGTTTCTGAAGAACTTAATGCACAGGATGATCTTGTACTCTTGAGCCCAAGCTCTTCCCCTGCCTAGAACTCCCAAGGTGCTCATAGTACAAGTGTAAGCCCCCATGCACGCCCAGCTGTGTATGCTGATGGGGCATCTATTTATATGTTGTAGTATGCAGAAATATTCAATTGAAGTTAATTATCATATCCATCACCTTACTAACTTACTATTTTTTTTTGAGGTGAGAGTGATAAAAATCTACACTTTAGCAATTTTGAAATATGCAAAACATTATTATTAACTGTAGTCACAAATTCTTATTAATGGCTCCTTTTTGCTTTGGGAAATAGAGAATTAAGAAGAGAAGATACACACAAAATGGATAAATGGAAATATAGATATTCTATATAGTTGCAAATAAATATTGTTCATGGGAATCATGAGTAATTTCCCTTTTTTATCTACTTTCCCTTGATGTCATTATTATTGCTAAATAATTTAAAATGGCACTAAAGAGGTTTTGAAAACCCAAAAATAATAGAAGAGAGAAATAGTAAAGAAGAAAAAATTAAGAAATGGGGGAGGGAGTAAAGTGCAGCATGGCATTGCAGTTAGAAATCAAATGATAATATGAAATAGAAATTAAAAATTGATAAAAAGTTAGCAAAATGAAATTGCTACAATGCAATAAAAGAAAAAAGAGATGCATAGTTAAAATTAAGGGAAAGAAAAAATAATGAGGAAGGTACACTCTGGTTATATAGAGTGACAGAGCATACCTGGCAGGGTGATGGATACAGTCAAGCCCGCAAAGCTGAAGGGCAGCAGGAGCCCTGGGGAGAGGGAGGGCAGGGTGAGGTGGGGCAGTGGTGGGAGTGTGTGTAGGAAGCAGTCTGGGTAGAAGCAGCCTTTCCTACTTTGATGAAGGTCAGGACACTGTCCAAAGGTGCTGCTGCCTCTGCCTTCTCTACATTGTTGTCTTAACCATTAGTGGAAGGAGCTGCTTCTAGACAAGTTGGCAGAAGGGGAGCAAAGTCCTTTCACAGGCAAAAGCAGAACACAGATATTCAGGATCAAGGTAGGGGCAAGTGAAAGAACTAGCTCATCACAACCCTGCCGTGCCTTTGGTCAGTCATAGGAAAGTTGGAAAACAGATGGTCAGTTAATGGAAAAGATGCTATCCCTTTACTCTGCTGTGGGACAAGTGCGGTAGAAGTAACTTTTATCTTCTAATCAACCGCCTTAGTTGAGGGTTAATTATATGTACTTAATTTCCTGGCATTTACCTTCAACTGGTTTCTAAATACTTAAAGTAAAATAACCAATTCCCAAAATTCAAATTCAGATGTCAATTGGTTAGTTAGTCACTTGCTGGAATTATATAGTCCATGTTTTAGTTTTCATTTGTCTTCTTTACATAAAACAGTGATTTATATTGTTAGAATGGTAAGTGGTATTGTATACAACTATCACAAAAGGTTATGTGAATAGGTGAATTATTAGGAGAGAGGCCATCTGTTCTATTCCAGCCATTCTATCCTTCTGAATTACCTTTATTTTTCAATAACACAAAATTTCTTTTCTTTGGAGATCCCCTTTGCATGAGCTTACATGTGAGTGAAACTGCCCTTTGGTCACAGGTATAAGAATATGACTTTGGGACTACTAATGAATATTGCCCTATGGCACTCCTTGAGAATATGCAGAGTTTTAAGATAAGAACACTATCCTTGAGGGTTACGCAGTTCCATCTAATAGCTAAAATCTTTGCAATCATAGATGAATAAAAATGCTCTAATGCTCAGTCCGAGTGATGGACGAATAGGGGAAGATAATCACCCCTATAGGGATTCCAAATCAAAGAAGGCATGACCAAGAAAACTGAAGCATACTCAGAGGTCACCAAGAAAACTGAGGCATACTCGGAGGTCACTCTGAAGGAGCTGGGATTATAATTAGGGGTAGGCCTTGGAGGAAAAGAATGGGAAAAAATGGTAAAGATGGAGGGTTTCAGGAGCAGTTGTGGTAGAGGAATTAATGTGAGCAAAGCAATCCGAGTTTTTACCTACTTTGTTAAGGAAAACAGAAACTTGAAGGGATAAGGGAAGAAGAGAATACATTTAGCTCATATTCATGTCAAACGCTGTAGCTTTCATAGGCAAATCTCGGCCATATTGTGGGTTCATCTCCAGGCCACTTCAATAAAGTGAATATTGCAAAAAAAAAGAGTCACAAGACATTTTTGTTTTCCCAGGGCATATAAAACTTGTATTTATACTACACTGTTGTCTATTAAATGTGAAATAGCATTATGTCTAAATTAAAGATGTGCATACCTTAATCAAAATGTTTGTTGTTTAAAAATGCTAATGATCGTCTGAGCCATGTTGATAGCTGCCAGTTGATCAGGGTGGTGACTGCTGAAGCTTATGGTGATTGTGGCAATTTCTTATAATTTCAATCCTTTCAGTCCCTGCCACTGCTTTATTATCCAAGTTTATGCAATGTTTTAAATTTTTTGTTGTCATTTCAAAAATCTTCATTCATGGAATCTTCACCAGAAGGGTATTCTATTTCAAGAAATTGTGGAGTTTTTTTATGCTCATCCATTAAAAGGGACTCCTTATTTATTCAAGTTTTCTCATGAGGTTGCAGAAATTCAATGGCATCTTCTGGCTTCATTTCTAATTCTAGTGCTCTTGCTCTTCCCACCACTGGCGCAGTTACTAACTCCATTTAATTCTTCAATATCTTGAAGTCATCTATGAAACCTAGAATTATCTCCTAAACTCCTTTTAAAGTTAATATTTTGACTGCCTCTCACAAATCAAGAATTTTCAGAAATGGCATCTAGAATACTCAGTATTTTTCTAGAAATGTACTTTGCTCAGATGTGTCAGATGAATCCCTGTCTACGGCAGCTATCGCATCACAAAATTTATTTCTTATACAATAAGACTCTGAAGTCAAAATTACACCATGGACTGAAGGATAGTTGTGTCAGTAGGAATGAAAACAACATTAATTTCCTCCTATCAGTGCTCGTTAGTCATGAGATATGTTATCCATGAGTAGTAATATTTACAAAGAGAGTTTATTTTCCAGGTAGTAGTTCTCAACAGTGGGCTCTAAATATTTAGTGACCCATGTTGTCAACAGATGTACTTCATTTGGGCTTCATTATTACATTTACATAGCATAGGCAGAGTAGATTTAACATAATATTTAAGGTCCTAGGATTTTTAGAATGATAAATGAACACTGGTGTCAACTTAAGCAACATTAACCCCTAATGAGGTCAGCCTGTCATTTGCAGCTTTGAAGCCAGGCACTTCTTATTTCCAGCAATGAAAGTACTGAAAGTTGTCTTCTTCCAATATCGGGATGTTTCGTTGACACTGAAAATCTTTACTTCAGTGTAACTGCCTTTACCAGCTTTCGAAGTTCTTCTGGATAACTTGCTGTAGCTTCTCTGTCACCATTTGCTACTGCTTCTTATACTTTTATGTTATGGAGATGGCTTCTGTTTTTAAGCCTCGTGAACCAGTATCTGCTAGCTCCAAACTTTATTTCTTCACCTCTCTCAGCCTTCATAGACTTGAAAATCGTTACTACCTTGCTTTGGACCAATATTTGGCTTAAGGAATGTTGCAGTTGGTGTGATCTACTATCTAGACCATTCAAACTTTGTCCATTTCAGCATAAGGCTATTTCACTTTCCTATAATTTGTGTATTCACTGGAGCAGCACTTTTAATTTTATTCAAGAATGTTTCTTTTGCTTTCACAACTTGGCTAACTGTTGACCAAGAGGCCTGGCTTTTAGCCTAGCTGGGGTTTGGCATGCTTTCACCACCTAACTCAATCATTGTGGCCTTTGTGAAAAGTGAGAGATACATGAATTTTCTTTCACTTCAACACCTAGAGGCCATTGCAAGGTCATTAGTTCAATATCATTTCACCTCAGGAAATAACAGGGCCTGAGGAGAAGGGGAGAGATGGGGGCATGGCCCGTGTAAGGAACAGTCAGTGTTAACAGTTAAGTTTGCTGCCGTACATGGGTATGTTCTGTGGGGCCCTGAAACAATTACAACAGTAATATCAATGATACTGATCTCAGATCAACATGACAGATAGTGTAGTAATGAAAAGTTAAAAATATTGTGGGAATTACTAATGCGTGACACAGAGATTCGGTGGGAAAGTGGCATGGAGAGACTTGCTTGTTGCAGGATGCCACCCACCTTAAGTTTGCAGAAAATGCAACACCTAAAAGGCACAATAACATGTCGTGTAGTAAAACAATGTGTGCCCATAGATACCTCAGGTGCTGGGAAAGAATAGTAGAAAATGAGAGTCCTGTGGGGCTTAGGGTGAGCCCGGAGCTCTGCGTACCAGCTTATGGACTTTCACGTTGTTATGAAACTTTGCCAGAGGGGAGCAGGAAGCGAGAGTAGGTTTGGGGTTCAGGGAATGCGTGTTTCCAGTGACAGTGGTCCCCATTCTCAGAAGAGTCGAAGACAAGTGCAATGCAGCATCTGGAAAGAATAATAGAACTATAAAGGACAGGAGGACCCTCTCATACTAGCTCTTAAGTTCACAAATCCACTGACTTCGTCCTTCTCCACCACGTTCTCTTCATTCCCAGCTAGCACTCTCTATGCTCCCTGTTACTTCAATACTGTCCTAAATTATTGACCTGAACTGGCTCTGCCCCAACTCTTCCACATGAAAGCCTGAGGAAATTGTCAAAATGCAAATTTTATCACCCCTCCCCCACCTCATCCCCAGTGGCCTTCCCACTCTCAGGGCTGAAGGATGATTCTCCTGTTGTCTCCCAAGGTCCTGCCTGAGCTGCTCTCGGCTCTCCCAGCAGCCTCCCCTGGGCCCTGCTCTCCCAGCCCTCTGGTTGGGATCCACACGCATGCATCTCTGTTCCTCAGGCCTCCCTTCATCCACAGGGCCCTTGCACAGCTGCGCTTGGTGTCTGGGATGCCTTCCTTTGCTGCTGGCCTGGAAACTCCTGGTCATCTTGTAGCTCTCACTCACACAGCACTCCTCAGCAAGGTCTCCCCTGCCTGCCCTGGGGCCAGGCCAGGTCCCCCCACTAAAGCACTTCCACTCCCACACCCACCCTTCTTTTAACTGACTAGTGTCTCCTGACTGGCATTAGTCAGTTAGAAAGTTTACATTTGGGGGATATCTTTTCATTGATTCTCTTCTGTCTATTTGCTTTCGAAGTCTTTTTGGACAAAAATTTCATCCTCAGCTCCCCACTGTTCTTATAGAACCCAGAAGAGGGCATAGAGTGAGTACCCCAAAACAGTATTCAGGAATTAATACAAAGAATTAAAGACTGAGACGTAAAACAGGTAGAGCAGATAGGACTCCTTGGCAATACTTCAGGTGTAGGCTGCAAAGGAGAAGGTGTGGAATACAGAAGGTGTTCTTTCTAAAGCACCATCTATACTATGTGGTTACTGGAGAGTAAACTGTTTTGATGACATAAATTTCAAAAGCTGAGCACATGGATAAAAACATTTTAATTCCATATTATTTATAGCAATTATATGGTCAGTGATCTTTTCAAATACATTTAAGAATAGCTTAAAGTGGCTGGGTGCAGTGACTCACGCCTGTAGTTTTATCACCTTGAGAGGCCAAGGTGGAAGGATTGCATAAGCCCAGGAACCCAAGACATGCTTGAGTAAGGTAGGGAGACCAATATGTTTACAAAAAATGGAAAAAGTAGCTGGGCATGGTGGTGTGTGCCTGTGTGTGCTACCCGGTAGGCTGAGGCAGGAACATCACTTTAGCTCAGGAGTTTGAGGTTACAGTGAGCTATGAGGCCACTCTAGCCTGGGCAACAGAAAAACATATTGCCTCTCCCCTCACACACACACATGAATAACTTAATTTAAGAGCTTTTCAATAAAGAAGAATGTAATATTATAAAGGATTGAAAGAATTGTTTTCATATACTTATGTGACATCATTATTAAAAGGCAAAGAAAGATGTATATGATCTGAAAGAAGCCCAAATATGTGACAAGATTATTAAGAAAGGAGAAAATTTGATGCATATTAATTTCAAAAATCAGAAAGAGAAGATTTATCTAGCACTGTTTATCATAATGGAACCCATTTGGACTTGCTCTCAATGGCTACAGAGGATACTTATCTGTCTGCCTAAGATGGAAGTAAAAAAGGGCTCTTATCTCACGCAATTTAATGAAGTCTTAGGATGGTTATCAAATGTAATATTTCAAGGATCTCTAGAGTGACAAAAAACAAGTACTGACAAGCAATTCCCTACAGGTGCTTGGTGTGAACTGATAATAAATGGAAAGATAGGTTACTGTAATACCTAAAAATTAAGTCTTAAGCTTTATTGATGAACAATTTGTTAAGAAATAGGTCAGCAGATCTTTGTAACAAAGCAGGTTTTTTTTCTAACTTAAAAAGTCAAATTAATTTTAAACCATCAAACTTTATCTGTCTCCATGACTTCAGGTCTCCATGACTAAAATCCCTAAAATTATTGTCCCAAACTAAGCATTAACCTCAGTGCCCCAAAGAACATAGCTTGATGGGGAGCATCAGGTAATGAAAAATACAGACTGAAATATGGCGATCACAACCACCAACTTATAATTTGCTTATTATTTTCAGAAAAACAATTAAACGAGCAAGATGTAATTATCCTATAGGGAGAATAATGTGCCCTGGAAAAATCTTCATGCTATTATCCTATTATCTAATTTAAGGTAAGGCCATCTGGTGACCTCATAGATTCAGGACCACTTAAGTCTCATTTATAACATGAGTCAAAACAAATTTAAAGAGCAGTTTTTTTGGTCCAGTGATGGACAACGGCTACACAGATGATGTGAGGCATGGCTGGGAGAGGACGACCCCGCCCATCTTTGTTTACAAAACGTCTATGTCATAAGGACTTTCATTGGACCCATCCTCAAGTTAATAATGTGACATTATCTGCTCCCACATCCCAAACTGTGCCTCAATGTACAATTTCATCACTGTCTGTCATAATATCATTATTTTACAAATATAGAAAATGAGACATTGGGACTTTAAGTGTGTTCACAAAATTCTGCAAGTGTGAAAAAAATATTGTTTCATGCAATAGAATTTAACTTCTCTTAACATTCATAGCCACCCATCATTTTTTGTGCTTAACTGTGTCTTCTGCTGTGGTAAAGTCATATGAAAACTCATTTACCTTTATTTAACTTGGCCAGGTTTTAAAAAAAAATTAGAAGACTGGTCATCTCATCAATAGTCCAATGCAACTACACTTTAAAAGCTAATAAAATGAGTATTAACCCTAAGTTATTTCTCTACTCAATAAAAGAAAAATGTCTATTTCCCCACAATCTGATTTATGATAAAACAAGAATTGTCAATTAAAGATCTAGACATGGCTAGTGGACAGAGTCCAGTGTATGCTCTTGAATTAGAGTTTGTTTTCCCTGCACAAATATGGTCTGTGTTTGGACAAACAAACGTTTTATGTAAAGTAGAGAAATTATTTGTGTACATGGTATATGTGTATGTGTGTATATCAGTGGCTCTCAATCTTCCTAAAGCTGCTACCCTTTAATTCTGTGGATCGCGACCCACAGGTTGAGAACCGCTGGTATAGATATATATGCACGCACATGCATATAAACTTCTTTAAACTCAACTCAGATACCTCATAATTACCCCTCAAAACTTTCTGCCTGTAAGTCTTTTATTTGCATTAGATTTGGAAGGTGAAACTGTTAGACCCATACCCAAATCTTCATCTTCTCATCATCTGGCATTTAAAGTATACTTCTTAATATTACTATCTGGATCTATTTTAAATATTATCATAGTTAGAATAACAAAACTGTATGAGGTGCTTTAAATGCATTATATTTAATCCTTATAAGACTTTACCTGAGGTCTCGTAGCTAGCAAATAGTGGAAACAGAGTTTCTCCACAGTCCATTTTGTACATCTTTATTTTGCTTCTGTGTTCAGAGGTACTTCAGCCATGGCTCTCTAAATTTCATGAGTTTATGAATTACTAGGCATTTTGGTAAGTGCAGAATCTGACTCTGCAAGGCTGACTCTGCAAACCCCGAGAGTTTGCAGTTTTCTCCATGTCCCAGGGGCTGCTGTCAGTTTGGGGAGTGCACACCAGGTAACAAGGACTCTCGTCACCCTCTACCTAGAGAAGATTGCCACCTTTTGTTTGCTTGCTTTTTCTTTTTACTTTTTTTCACTTATAAATTACCTTAAACTTTTTTACTGATGCATCATACTAGTACATATTTATGGGGCACATGTGATATTTTGATTCATGCACACAATGTGTAAGGATCAAATCAGGCTAATAGCATATTCATCACCTCAAACATTTCTCATTTCTTTGTGGTAGGAGCACTTCAAATCTTCTCTTCTAGTTATTTTGAAATAAATGATAAGTTATTGTTAACGACTGGCACCTTACTGTGCTCCTAAACATCAGAACTCACTCCTCTCAAACTGTTTTGTACTCATTAACCGAATCTCTTCACCCCTCAGCCCTACCCTTCCCAGCCTCTGGGCACTATCATTCTACTCTCTTTACCTCTGTGAGATCAACTTTTTTCAGCTGTCACATATGAATGAGAATATATAATATTAGTCTTTCTATGCCTGGATTATTTTGCTCAACATAATTAATGTCTAGCTCCATCCATGTTGCTGCAAATGACAGAATCTCATTCTTTTTATGGCTAAATAGTATTCACATATCAGGATATACATTGTAATGTTCATCATAATAAATCATCAAGCAATCTCTAGGTGTGAAGTACCTTGTAGAGAAGTGAGAATCAGGCTCTTCTGACATTTGTCCATAAGTCCTTGTCATTGGATTTATCTGAACCAGTTGCTTATCGAGTCATTGAAAAATCATCATCATCTAAGGTTTATTGAGTACTTGTTACAAGCTCTGAACCAGACTTGATGCTTTACATCGATTCTCCCATTTAATCCTCAAAATAATTTCAGAACGTCTCTTGCAGCATTACAAATAAAGTTGTGTAAGTGCCGATGGTTCTAAACGATGCTCTTCACTTGAAGAATTCAACATGCCTGAAATAATTAAGTAGAATTTATAGTCAGAAAGCCAAGACAGTACACAGACGATTGTCAGGCTTTAGAACAGGATTAGTGGTGAAAGATGCTTGTCAAATCTTGATCGCAAACGTTATTTCCTGGCTTACTTTGGCCAATTATTTAAATCCTTGGATTCTCAGTGTCCTCATTTGTAGAGAAGGAAGAACATCATCTGCCTGAGAGTATGTTTGTGAATATTAGAAATATTAGATGGGGTAATTCATGCAAAGGATCTAGTATTTTGCCTGATAAAGACTCAAATAACAGTCACTGTTGTCGTAGTTAATTAGTGAGAAATTAAACTATTTTGATTGCCTCCTGCCTTAGTTCATTGGATGGATAAAGAAGCAATGAGCTGCCTCTGGCTCTCGGTCAACTTTTTTCCCTCAGCATCTGATAAAACTATTAAAATATTGGTTTTTAGGATTCCCTCTGGAATTACAGCTCTATCATTTTATGGGTTCCCATTTTGAGGTGACAAAAGCATAAATGGCATGGTTTCTTAAAACTTTTATAATTTTCAAATATAAATTTCATCAAAAATATTCAAGGTTCAAGCCTATTTTTAAAAGGTTTAATTTTAATTGAATTGTAATAGTAGAAATATGACCATTAACAAAATTGAAGTGAATTAACCGTGAAGTTATCTTTTTAAGAGCAAATTATGGCACTTACTTGGCTGAACAGATCATTGACTTGGGGTGTTAAAATGACCTATTTGTTTAAATGTATTAAAACCTAATTACTAAAATAGCCACACATGCCATTAAAAGATAGCTAGAACTTTAGATTTTGATAATTGAAAACATTGAACTTCCAAACTACGTACTGATGGAGTTCAATGAAAAGATCTGAAAGTATTATTATGGTAAGAAATAACTATTTCGTTCATTCCTGGTCTCTTACACTTACTGAGCATCTAACATAAAACCAGTTCCCTTCCAAAGGCATGGAGTAGAAAGATTAATAAAACATTTTACAAGACCTGTAGGAGCTCACTTGTTTTAAATTTAATTTTACTGTCCCCCCCTTTTTTTATTGTTGGGCATTCACTAAGGGTACAGATAACCAAGTTATGCTGATTGCATTTGTTGGATAAAGCCCCTCTTATAATTATGTCCAGCCGCAGGAGATGTGTCACACACCGTGACCCCACCTACCCCTCTCCCTCCTTCCCTCTCTCCATAGGAGCTCACTTTTAAAATTTGGCAGGTGGATATATTAGTGGAAAATTAGAGTACAACTTGTATCAGAAGAGAAGGCATAATGCAATCCCTCCAGGGAGGCTGGCATCTCCATCAGCATAAAACAGAGCAGAAACAGTGGCTTCTAATACCAAGATGTCCCAGGTAAGTCTTCTCACTGACTGACCTCCCTCTCTTTCCCTCTGAATAGGTTGCTTCCCTAAGCCTACTGTACAGAAAATGGGATGGCAGGCAGTTACTATCTCCTATCTGAGCCTTTGGAGGTGAAGCAAGGCCTGAAATGAGATTTAAAAGCCAAATGAGGATTTTGCAGACAAAGCATTTGATGTATGCCATTTCACACAGGAAAAAAAAAAAAGAGAACAAACATTTGAAGCCACACAAAATCATCAGTAGTAGTCACATGCTTGGACAACTTTCTCCTTCTTAGTTTCATTACCTAAAAAAGAAAAAGAAAGTCAAGATTCCTATGTCTTTACATTGTCTTTACAATATTATATATAGATTATTTGCTTGGGAAATTATATGCTCAACAAATTCTAATACTCAAATTCTTCCCTGGGTTTCAAGAATGAGTTATGCAAATGTACGTGGGCAAGGAAAGAAACGGCTCGGCTCGTGGAGAGAACCGCGCAAGGTCTGGGGTTGCGGGAGACGAAGTGAGTGTGAAGGGTAGGAGACACAGGACCAGGGGCGCGGGGGTTGGAGCAGGTCGTACAAAGACCTGCACGCGATGGCGAGAGGTCGGCCTCTATCTCTTCAGCTGAAAAACGACGGAAGTGTGGTTTGTTTATATTTTAAAGCGTAACAATTAGATAATCACATTTATCAACCTAGCAAATCATCTTGGCAGTAGCAAGGAGGGAGAACCGGAAGGTGGGACCCGGATCTACGGAAGCCACCTGCAACAATTCAGGGAAGAAAAAATGAGAATCGGTTCAGAAGGCGCTGGGTAGGAGGGAGGGAGAAACGAGAGGAGACTAGGAACCTTTCCTGTTAGGCGGATTGGTAGACTGCGACCAGTTCCAGAACGGAGCGGTGGGGAAAGAAGAGAAATGTAGGCGTTTAGGGAAGACAGTAGGGGCTGAGTTGACGAGGATGCCAAATCCTCCCGGCACTGGTTATGAAAAGCGCTCTCCATTTCAGGCTATTTCTTCTAGGGGCAATTTTTTTAGCATTTAGAAGACAAAACAGGGTTCATCTGGGCCTTTCCCTTCACCTGCAGTTCTTATGGAAATAGACCAGGGTGGGAAGATGAAGAAGAGAGCACGGCTGAAGGGGTTCAGTGAAGGATGAAGGATGCTTCTTCACGCCTTCTCCTGCCACCCCACCTGTTACTGACTCCCTGCTACCTGCAGGGGGCGCAGCTGACCGTCGGGCCGCGAGTGTCCGCTTGCAGCAGAGAGGGGACAAGTTTCAGCTTCTCCGGGAACGCATGAAAGACTATGAAGAGCTGGCTGCCCCCAAAGGGGAGAACTGGGAATGTGGTTTTCCAAATTTCTGTCTTGATATTTTGAGAATAATTCTCAATGGTTTTATAAGGGCGTGGGTTGTTTATATGTTAGAATAAGTTGGATCTTAAGGTTAACTTAGAGTACAGGATAATTTACAAACATGTTTTTGAACCTATTCCATTATGAGGACACTTAAGTCATTTGTCTTATTTAAAATCTTTGTTAGTTGGTTTTCATAGTGAAATCTGCATTCAATTGTGGTTATTTCTGACACATTTTGCACACATTGAGATTTTCAATGCTGTATTTAGTTCGCAGCAATTTTTAAAATATTTCTTGATATTTAAATATAGAAACTCAAAATGGAAAATTTGACAATTATCTAACCATCCAAGTAGTCATTTAACTAATGAATTAACCTAAAAATAGAAATTTAGGTAAATTTGTAGACTTTTTGAATGTTATGAAAAATGCTATGCCTTTTATATATCCAAGCATTAAAAAACTAGTAGAGGGCAACTTCAACAAATGCAGAGGATTTTATTATTAAAAAGTAAGTACACAAAAACTGTTCAGAAGAAAATAAAAGGAAAAATAGCAAAATATTAATAGTATTTAAATTTGCATGATAAAATGATGGATCATGGTTTCTTTTTTCCTTTTTTCTATGATTTTATTTCCTCCATACACCTTTTTACTTATGAAATAGAAATATAACAGAAAAATATGGAAATTGAACTAGTATATCTAAAGGAAAAATCATACATTATTTCAGCAATTGAATAATATTAACTGCCATGTATTAAGAATTATGATCAGAATAAGATAAAAGAAAGGAGGAAGAGGAGAGGGAAGAAATAAATATAATGCTTATTGAGAACTTATTCTTTTCTACACATTCCGTTAATGCTTCCTAGATTATCACACTTCACAACACAGTAGGAAAGTATTATTTTTATCTCTACTTTAGACATTAAACAGCTAAAGCTTAGATAATTGAGAAGTCTCCCCAAAGGTCACCCAGAATTCAAATTCAATAAGTACCTGATTCTGAAATTTATGTGATCTCAGGTTATATCTCCTTCATGATGATGATGAGGGAGCCTTCTAGCATTAATGTCTTTAATGGCTGTAGCAGTGTTTGTAAGTTGTCCTATCCAGACTGAATAAATCATGATTTTTATTCCTCAGAATCATTTTTTAGGTAATAGAGAAACAAGCCGTGTTTAAAAAAATTGTTGCTTATGTTTCGTTTTACTTTCTAAAATAGCATTTAGTTCCTCCTCCTTCTTAAATGCGTGTTTTTTACACTCTGCACTTCATCAGGGAAGAAATGCTGCAATCGACTCATTTTACACAATTCTCGCCTTTCCTAAAAGATCCTGTAACCTTGAATTGTTATGCTGGATCTTTTTTGTCTTGAGGTTAATAAAGAGTCAGCCATGGTTATGGCGTCTTCTGGCGCGCTCTCTCATATTTGTTGTCACTCATCCCTGATAAAGGCTCGTTTTATTTCATGGTCCTTACGGCACTCACCCCAATGGCTCAGTTACACACAGTGAACATTTGTGTGTGTGTGTGTGTTCATAATTCATCCTCTCTCTTTAAGTAGGAACAACATAAACATTGGTAGAAAATACCTGCCTCCCGTTTCAGGATATGTGCTTCAGGTGGGAGTCTATTCTTGAAGCCAGAGAAGCATAAGAGATACAGGCCTAATTGTAAGCTTTAAATATCTATACCTATTATAATGGTTTGGAGGTAGGTTCAAGAGTACAGGATCTAAGTTAGCCAACTAAATTAACTATCAGAGCTCAGACACGACATGTCTAAAGAGACTCACTCTGCTATTCAGCTTATACTTGGAATAATATTAGCCTGGAATTGAAAAAGTCCCCAAATCTGAGACCTGAAAACAAAGCCAACAGGAAAGCAGAGAGAGCCAAGAGGTAGAGAAACACCAAGCCCTGGTGACATCTTCATTTGAATTCTGAAATGAAGCGACCGTTGATCCAGCCTTAGCTCCAGAAGATTTCAGTTACGTGACTCTATCACTTGCAAAAGAAAGAGGACAGTGACATTCCCTGAAAAACTCTTCCTCTCTCTTACTGTCTAGAGTTCAATGTAGGGACCTGACTCAAGATAATTTGGGGAAATGCTGGACAGCACAACGTCATAATTTATTTCACAAATTAGAAGTATGTGAGGCTGATCCAATCCACCTTCTGGGCATAGAACCAGAGATAGCAAGAAGTCAAATTGCTCCTTAGGAGCCTTCAGACAAGGATCTAACAAGACAAGGCAGCCCTTTCCTTTAACACTTCTCAGCCATGGCTACTCATGGCTTTAAACTTGCTGATATCTGGGCTCCAAGACCAGAGGTTCTGATTTATTAAATGCTTGGTGTGTGTTAGGGCCAGGACATTATGTTGTGGAAAAGCTCCCCAGGCAATTCCAATGTGAAGCCAAGGTTGAAAACAACTGCTTTAAAGAAATGGATGTAGAACAAGGAAAAGCTGCAGAGAAGAAGTACATTTCCATTACTCATGGACTAAAAAACACCTCATCGGGCACGCAGCCCATCAACAGTGAAACCTTTTCTAATGACTAAGAGCATGGCCACCACCCACATTCCATTAAAATGTGTAGCAAAGGTGTATCTAGAAGGCAGGATTAGCAGAAGGGGAGCAATGATTCAAAGGTCAAATTCAATGTCCCACGGGACAAACTGGTCAGCCCTGCCTGACCTTTCAGAGGAACATTTAATGAAATACACTGGAGAGATCAGAAACACATTTTGAAAATCATTTGAAACCCTTTATCTACAACCCCCACCCAAACAGAGCTTTGGAGGCAGAGAGATAATCAACGAACTTTTCCAATTTGTAAGTTAGGGTACTTGAAACATTTTATCTTGGTAACACTGGAGAAGTGCTTAGAGGTGAACTCCTTCGGAAGCAATACTATTTATTTAGAAAGAGTTTGGCTTTTAATGCAATTTGGTAATGATTGAGGTGAGTCTAAGTAAGGTTCTCCCATGAGCTGGATATTAAATACACCACGTATTTATACATTTGATCTTTGAGACTTAGCAGATATAAGAGAGGCCTAGAAGAAAAAGAGAGGGAGCTACTAAATGTGAAACAAGTAACTTTTGATCTTGCAGAGTGTTCAGTAATGACAGAAAGAAACTCACTTACCTACAATTATTTTGAAATATTTTTCCTTTTAAGATGTCTGATAGAGCAGTTTAATACCTTACTTTCTATACGATATTTCCTCAGTAGGGTCAACTAATTTATTTGTTATTGGAGATATGTTTGTTAATTCTGTTGCAATTATAGTATTAGTACAGAAAAAGTATAGGTACAAATTAGTCAGGATTTCTGGAATTTTGGCACAGACTTGTAATAATGACCAAATCAGAAAAATTAAATCTTTATATTATACATGCATTATAGTATATTTACATGAGGCTAACTTTATCCTATGGTTGATTTAAGTTAATAGAAGTTAGTCATTGTCTATAAAAATCATATTTTTTATTAAGTGAAACTTTATATCCAACATTTTACAATTTCTTCCTACATATGAAAAATAGCAAAGTAGAAATTTCCTAGTGAACGTCTCTTCATAATCTAATCAGGCACCTTCAGGGGACTTGGACAGAGTAATCTAAAATTCCAGATTTTACTGAAAACACTTTTCTATTGCAAAAAATTTGAATGCTTACAAATAGGTTCTTAGAAATCTCACAAGTTGAATTGTCTAGCAATACTGTCTATTCCAGGGTGGTTATACCACTAGTCATCTATAACCCAGAATGTTCCTGTTCAGCTCTTTTCCTTCATTCTATTAGTCTTTCATGGAATAATATTCATTACCAAAGTCTTTTTATATGAAATCTATTCTGTACTCCAAACTGTATCAAGCCCAACCTCCTTTATGGAATCTCTCAGGATTTATTTATATTCTGGCCTTTAAATTCGGTACTAATTATATTTAGTGATTATAGCCTGCCTACAATATTGAGTGGTATTTTACAATGTATTTTACATTGTTTCTTGAGTGTAGACGTTTTTAAATTATGTCTATGTTCACCATAAGGTGTTGTAAAATGCCTAAACTCCATGAGTCCTTAACAATAATGTGTTAAGTAGAGTTATAATCATATAAACAAGAAAGAGATCTACAAAATTTTTCAAATCTACTAAATATAGTTCTAAATATATTGACTTCACTGGAAAATTCTCTATGTTTAATTATTTAATAGCTTCTACAAACATTCATTCATACATTCATTCACTTATTTATCCTTCAGTCTGAATGGTTTGTCATTTTCAAATAAACCATTTTTACATGTAAAAAAATTCTTCACAATCACTGGCAATAATGATTCAATAAACACTTTGAGTGCAAAATTTGGAAAATTACGCTGCTTTGTTACAAAATATCTTGAATTTTTTATTAATAATACAGTGTTAATTCGTTAATTATAAATGCAAGGCATTTGTTAGTGAAAAGAAAACATGATGTCAAGGGCAAATAAAGAATTCATTGGTGAAGCAGTATCTTTGACAGGAGTTTAACTTTAATAACACCCAGCAGTTGGTGGTCTGGGTCTGTAGTGGCTCTCAGAAAGAGTGGATTGACTTTCTTTGTTTGCTTTGCAACTGAATGATGTTTGCAATATTAAAACACACATACAGACACACACACATGTGTACCATAACAAAAACTCTGCCTCAAGGATACCATATGGCAAGGGCGCTGCACCTGAAACCCAAACAAAGCCAAACAGCAACAGATTAAGTGTTCGCCTTTGGCTGAGAATTTGAGCTGACATCAATTATACTTTTGAGCTTGGACTGAATTCAACAAAAACTTGTCAATTGACACTTTAGAAGAATGAATTAAACAAAGCCCACGTTTCCTCATCATGGAAGTTACCAGGAAAATATTTTGTACATGCTTTTGACGCGTTAATTGAAAGAAAACTAGGTGAACTTTTTCAAAATTCTTCTACAATAGGTGAACAAAATACATATCATTTCCTGGGTTTATGATTTGCTTAGGTCAGCGATTCTCAACCTGAGACCCCTTTTTAACAAAGAAAATACATTGTGGCATTAGGAAGGTTGAGAACCACTGGTTTAGGTCAAATAGTTTTCAAAAAGATCAATGCCTCATCATGGAAGACTGACTAATAAAAGAAAATAGAGTTAAAAAAATCTAATTTGAATTTCAGATATTTTTGTTGCTTTTTGTTTTATTTTGTAATATTTTAAAGTAGGTCCAAAAGAATTTTAGGAAACAGTGCGGGAATCTATTTTGAAAGATTTCAGATAGGCACAGATTATAGACATTTTTTGAATGAGATTAAATTTTAGAATAATTATGGCTAATTTGTTTCACAGCCAAATATCCATTTAGGTCCTTTAAAGATGATTTTTATATATACTGCAAAGTGCTAAGTAATTCTGTACATGTTTTATGAAGCCAACAACATTTGCTTCTAAATTAAAAATAAGAAATAATTACCTACATTGGATATTTTTAATGAGTCTTGAAGAGGTAAGGTGTCATGCAAATATTCATTTATTAACCACTACATTAGTGCTCATTTCTAACATTTACTTTCCTCTTAGTGTCTTATTTATGTTAACAATTCCTGTTGTAAAAGAAAATGTGATTATTTAAAACTCTATATGCTGCAAAGTGTTATCTTCTTACCTAAAAAGCACCACAAACATGTACTACAAACTACTGACTTTGGGTAAACTCATATAGGTCCTTAGAACACACTTTATTGGTTTCAAACAATTATATTCAAGAATCCAATGTAGTTAGTCCCTTCTTAAAACTTCAGTGAAGTTTTCAGAATAGACTTTTCTACAAATAAATATTTTCTAGGGAAACTTAACTTTGAATTTTAGTTTAGGGGAGTTTTAGGACTAAAAATGTTTTACAGAAGATAAAAGATGATACTGGACGTTGTGATTTGACAAGTTTCTTATGCGAATATAAGTAAGTGTTCTCTACTTTGCCTTCACTGTAGTTCACCCATAAATGCTGACCAAAGTCTCCAGAAAGCACTTGCCCACCACTGAGACTTAAAGCAACCTGGATCTGCTGGCCAGAGGAACCGAGTGGAGGAGCAGCACACTCAGAGCCTCGATTTTTGCAAAGAAGAGAGTTACCATGCTGGCTGGGGGCTGAATCTGACTACCAAGGGGGAATTGGACAATGACTTCACAATCAAACACTACACCTTACAGTATTCTTGTTACTATGCCCTATAACTGGGGTCATTAGAAAAGTGTGGCAGACCCATTTTAGACAGGACTGCTAATGACCCAGCCCCTTCAGGAATAAAGGTGAGCATTACATCACAGGCTAACAAATCATAACCAGTGGAGGTTGCTGAAGGCAAAGGACATAGAAAGGGCAGAACAGTGTAACAGTGGAAGCACATTGTTATAAATACCAGCCATAGCCACTAACTGGTTTAAAAAATGAGGATGCTAATTCTCATGACTGTCCCTCCTTATTTTGTCATGAACATGTTTGTGCATTTGTTTACTTCTGAAGGCAGTATTTTGTTTTTCTTTTATTCCTTTATGATGTAACATAAGATGCATTGGCTTTCTATTATAGCATTTAAGTATTGTTGATTTTACATAAAAGCATTTAAGTGACAGGGTGTCAGGGAGAAGACTAAACATCGTTCAATAATTTAACTTGCTATTCTGTGTAAGTTGTGCATTTTCAGTTGTACGTAGGATAGAGGTATCATATGAGTCAGAATTTCAACTGTGCTATTATCCTTACTTGGAGATCAAGTACGGTTCAAGTTAATGTTTATGGGCGCTAAGTTGACAAGGGGCAGAAACGTGATGGTAAGTCTTATAAGTCAGTTTGAATGGGCCATAGGGAACTTGGACACTTGGTTAGACATTATCCTGGTGTATCTATGAAGTTAACATTTGAATTAGTGGAGTAAGTAAAGTAGGTGGTCTCTTCCAAATGTGGATAGGTCTCACCTAATCATTAAAGGCTAAAAAACAAAAAGGCCAAGCAGGAGAGAATTTATTGTCTATGCCTGACAGATTTGGGCTGGAACATCAGATATCTCCTGCCTTCAGACTCAGACTAGGACTGGAGCATGTATCAGTAATTCTCTTGGTGATCAGGCCTCAAACTCAGACTTAGAATTACAGTCAGGCTCTGCTCATGCTCAGTCTTTTGGAATCAGACTAAAGCTTCACTGGCAATTCTGGGTCTCCAGCTTTTACGATTTCTCAGTTCTATAATCATGTGAGACAATTCCTTAAAATAAGTCTTTCTCTGTTATGTAGGTGTGCATATATGTATACACAAAAATGTGATATATAATATGTACATATGTCAATTTATAATATATATTAAATTATAACACATATATAATTTATATATAATATTATATATATTATATAATAATATATACACATACAGAATATAGGTGATATATATGTGAGTGTGTGTGTGTATTAAATATACGTGTGTGTGTATTTGTATGCTATTGATTCTATGTCTCTGGAGAATCCTAACTAATACATTGACAGAAAGATAATATTGGGCTCCTATTATGAGCTACAATTTGTTCTTATAGCCTTAAACCTCCCAGGAACAGGAAATTAATAGGTTTCTCTCAAATATACTGGAATATAAGAGTGATCTGACTTGGGAATACAATCTCACTGAAATCGTATCCAAAGAGTAACTTCCTTTCTGGTTCCCCTTGCTCACTTGCTCTCAATTACAGTTGCAAATCTGAAAATACAACTTGTCTCAGGACCTCTATAGTTCTAACCACAGCCTAGTCACTTTCACTTGATTAGCACCCCAAGACAATGAGGATGAAACCATTTTCAATTGGTTTGTTGGAAAAGGACTATGCTGGTTCAGGAGAGCTGTCTGTTAGCATCTTCTTCCAAGTCTGCATTTAGAGCCGTCATGTTGGTCACTAGAAATCACCTGTGATGGGTACATGGTGTATGTGAAAATCCGAAAATACAACCAACCAGGCTGTTTCCACTCTGGAGACATGGTTGTTAATTTATTGCCAACATGTCTCTGACTTTGACGATGTGGAGAAACCCTTTGCATAATTGAAGCATGAATATTTTCTCTGCTTCTATACATGTGTTTCAGGGATATCTAAAATGAGTTAAAAAATTAACAGCAAATCCCAGCCTACTTTTCTACTCTGCTTCTCTCCCTCCCAATGATTAGGCACCTGTGGTTTAAGCAAAACTCCGAAAGTGAAAATAAAATGAAGATAGCCGTCAAAAAATATTGGGTTATAAAATTATGAGTAGGCCTTTCCCCACAACTGGCGTGGTAAGTGGAGTCACAGTTTTATTTCTGTTAACTCAGAAATTGAGGGGTGTGAGGGTTCATGTTGATGCAACATGATTAGGATTTTAGCATAATATAATAGAAAATGACAGTGCACCACTTACATGTTTGCTATTACCTACCCAGCCACTTTGTGTGTGGGTATACTGTCTGTTTTTGTGGGTGTGTGTGTATACACAGAGAGAGAGCAGATTTACATAAACCCATTCACTGTCTTAATTGGAATTAATTCATACCTATAAGAATAATGAAGATCTTAAGACATTTTCACCTAAAAAGAGATTTTTAGAGGAGGATGCAGTACTAAGATCGAGATAAGAATTATTTTCTCTGCTTGGCTAATGTATAGGTCTACTTCATGAAACAGAATCACACAATTTCCTTAAAAATCCCTATATTACTCTAGCCTAGAAGAATTAGGCAAAAGAGGAGCCCTTCTTTTTGCAATAAATGAAAAGATGAAAATATATTTTCATGACTCTGAGCTTCAATTATCTTCCACATCTCGGGCTTATATATATTAGGAATATTTAAAATGAATACGGAAATAGTACAGCAAATCCCAACGCCCACATTTCTGGTTATTAGCTAACTTTCACAGCTTTTCAAAGACATTGATAATCAAGAGAGCCACTGCCACGCTGCTCCATCAGGTTACCTCTGTGCTGAAGCACATGGGCAAGCATCTAGCAGCATCCCAATCAGAAGTCAGTAGGCTCATGCACAGCGGCTGATTTAGAAGATGTGCGGTGTGATTGGAAACATTAAAGGGAAGATTTATGTAACCTGATGGCCTTAATACTTCCCTGGGATATTTGTAAGTCTTTCCTCTGCTTAAAATAGCTTGTTGATGTGGTCCCTGTTTAATGGGAGTAAAGCACATGCTGGTATGTTATAGCCCACTGGCCCATATTAACTATAAGATTCAAAACAATTCACATTGTCATGGATACATAAAAAACAGACCTAAATCTTATATGATATATTTAACACTCTGATTTGTGAGAAACAGAAACCATGTATTTAGATGCACATTTTGTTACTTTTTATGTGTTTCAATGCTTCCCCTTTTCTCACACCTTCTCCATTCAGAATAAGTTTTACTTGTTTTCTTCTGAACTCAGTGATAAATTCTGCAGTGAAAGAAATCATAGAAGTAAATAAGAGCTTTCTCAGAGGTAGCATCACCACATGCAAGAAGTCAAGGGATCAGAAAAATTTACTGGTTTAAATTTACTCTGTAAGCTACGATGCCTGATAGGCTATTGAATCCTACTATATGCAAAATTATCAGTCGTTTCTCCTTAGAATGGTTTAAAATTTTAAAGGAATCAAAATCTTGCCACATGTAAACATGAATTGTGATTATCCATTTTGCGTTCCTGACTTTACCTTAAAGCAGTGGTTCTCAACCTCTCGGTCCCAACCCCTTTGTAACAATGAAAATACATCACGGCATCAGGAAGGTTGAGAACCACTGCTTTAAAGTATTGCATAATTATGTTGGAAATTTAAGGATATTAAAGGTAGAAATCAAAAAACAGACTGTATGGAATTTATCCTATAGAAATAAAAGCAGGCATACCTTGAAAAGTATGTATAAAGATCTCCATTCATTTTGGAAAGAGGGGAATTATGTGTCACTAAGTGAGAAAAGCAAGTTGTTGAAAATATGTATTGGATGACTTCATATACATAAAACGAATACCTGTAATAAACATAAAGTAGCTCTTTCAACCATCTTCCACTTAACTGATGCATCAAATTCATGCATTCTCCATTCCTCTATGAAATACACAAAAGGCACATGGATTGGCTCTTGAGAGTATATTTCAAGCTGGTTATCCACACATTTCATCCCTACTGTTAAACAGTCACTTACTAAATCGGTTGTATTTATCAGCAAACCCTTTTGGGCTAATTGTTCTTGTTATTGCAATTATGACACTTAATGAAATATTTCACAAAGTGACAAAAATGTCACTAAAATGTGATAAAAATTTGTTGCTTCTAAGAAATCAAAATTTGAAACTTTGGAAGACTTTGCAAATGAAAAACACACGAAGAGTATCTATCCATTGTCAATCTACCTATCTACCTATCATCTATCTTAGCTGGGTGTGCGTGAACATTAGGGAGGTTAGGATCATGGGAATAGAGTTAGACTGATATAATAAAGGAATGATTGTACAAAAGGTTGTGTGATCAGGGTCAAGTATGCAGGAGAATGGGAGAGGACTCCCCAAAGAACATGCTACACTGGGGGCTCCGTGAGACAGCTTGGCACGAACATCAAAGGACTTTAGGAAAAGGTCTGCAAGGGCCTAGCTGGAGCCAGAAAGGACGCCAGGAAACAGATTCACAAGGGCCCGGCTGGGGATCTGAAAGAACCCCAGGAAAAGGGGTCTGCAAGGGCCTGGCTGGGGGCCTGGAAGGGCTTGTGAAGCCATTTTAGGACAACATGTGTAGCTGACTCATTCAACAGGGAAGATTAGTTCTTATGTGTGTGAGATAAGAGGATTCTGCTTTGTTCCTCCGAGTTCCTAAAGATGAACTAATTCATTAGTTAGGAATCAACTAATCCACCCCACAGGAAAGGAAGGATTAACTTGGTGGCATCTAGATCCAAAGTCCGTGCTTCCATTTTTCTTTGCTATAATCCTGTTTGTGATTATAAGTACCTTAAGAAGTAAAAGTAATAAAAATAGCTAAAGGCTTATTGGGTAGGTAATCCAGAATTAGGTGAGGAGAAACTGCAGAGATGATGCATGTTGTTGTTGTTGCAAACACTCATTAACTAATCAAGAGAAATAATAAAAACCAAGTGCATCTGGAGTTCAAGGTCTTCATTGTCTCTCACAGGAAGGGCATTGACCTTCTGACCCCACTCTATAAACGCTACACTGTTTCTATTGTCTATCTTTATTTTCCTCATCCTCTCATCTGTGTCCTGGGGGGCTAGCTCCCTAAGAGGTGGGCAAAACCACTGTGAAAAACAAAGCATTGTAGAAAAATACAAATATTTAGAGAACCTCTATACTAAATTGCTTAGCAAAATGACTTCACAAGTTTTAATCCACGTTAGAGAAACCTAAACTAGAAATTTTGGTGTGATTTATTCAAGGACGTTTAATATCAAACGTCTTATATTCTTAGAAATAAAGATAACACGTTTAAGTGTATTTGATGAAATGAATAAAACATTCAAGCTACGTATTATCAGTTTTGTGAAATCCATTTATTAAGCAATTGCCAATTCTGATTAATGAGACAGGAGATCTTAGGTGATGGATGTACTGTGAATAGTAAGAAGCTCACACCTGAAAGGTTCTGTGTTGGTATGTTTACGCTGGGTGCCATGGGTGCAAAACTAGAGAGAGAAAAGGAAAGAAATCAGGAAAAATGCTATGACAAAATAAAAATGCATGCATGGTGTTATACACAGAATAGCATTCCATCTGTATGTTTGCCATGTACATGTGAAAATGGAATTTTCATATGGAGAAGTTCAAGGGACATCATCAATAACAACATTAATTTCCTTAGGTATTGGTACATCGGGTAGTTTTTTCCTGGATTTTAATAATTCTAAGGTAGTGTTCTCTCTAAAATGAAATACATTTTAAAAGAAATAGAAAACATGAGCTTATAAGAGGACTCCACTAGTAGTTTTGCAATCTTTTTTCTGTATGATATTAATTAATTTTTTCCTCAGGAAAAGAACATCACCATTCTCAAAACATACAACCTTAGGGGAAATGGGGAGAAATTATTTTAAAATTTCTTAAGGGGAGAAATTAAATGATATGGTAATTAAAAAAAATATTACCCAGAGGAGAAGACATACTGTTTCTCTTACCTTACCTTTGTGCTGGCAATGTGAACAGTCAAAAAAGAAAAAGGTGACAATATCAAATTGTTGAATGAAAATCGGGAGCTGAAGTAAATAAATATGTCAGTAAATGTTATTCACTCTTCCTTCAAAATTAAAGTGAGAGAATGAATAATTTAGGCTCCAAAACTTAGATCTTGAAAGTAGATATTAAATCTGGGAAATAATCCCTGTGACACTTGTTTATTAAATTTGTCTCATGGTAGAGTACTGAAAGAATTTCAAATACAGTTTTAATTAAAACACAAAGACTTTTTGATGTTCATCTATTAAAATGTATAAGAAGTTGTTTACATTTGAAAACTTCTCTCAGGTCAAATATTCTATATTGGAAAAATAGCTTTCATATGGTTCTTCATTGTCCTATTCTTCAATATTAAAAGAAGTATCCTTATTTCTTTGCTCCTAATTTATTTGTCTCTGAGAAAAAAACAACAAAATTAGAACAATACTCTCCTACCCCTTTCTTATAAATCTTCATATATTTAGAGACTCAACATTTTGTAACTTTTTATATGATTTCAAAATTGCAGAAAAGTTGAATCATTAAAGAGCTTACCTATACACTTTACCTAAGTTTAAATTTTTAAAAACTTTGCACAATTTTTTTATATTATCTATTTTCTATCTATCTATCTATGCTTCCTAGAGCTGTTTCAGAATTATTCAAGACTAAGCTGCAGGGATCTTATCCCTTTTATTCCAATACTGCAATGAGTGTTTTCTAAGGTCAAATACCTTCTCTTACATCATCATAGTATCATTATCAAAACAAGTAATCTCCTGGAGATGGAGAGTAGAATGATGCCTAACAGAGGCCAGGAAGGATAAGGGAGAGGCATAACTTGAGGATGGTTAATGGGTGTAAAAATAAAGACAGAGAAAATGAACAAGATCATTTTCAACAGGGTGGCCATAATCAACAGTAAGTTACTGTGTATTTTAGAATAACTAAAAGAGTGAAATTGAAATGTTTCCCAAATAAATTATAAGTGCTTGAGACGATGGGCACCCCAATTACCCTGATACGCATTGTATGCCTGCATCGAAACATCACATGTACCCAAATAAATATATACAACTATTATGACCCATAATAATTAAAAATAAGTAATGACCCCTGAAATGTAACATTGGTATTATACTATCATGTAATCTGAAGTTAGTATTCAAATCTTGCTAGTTGTTCTTGTTTTACAAATATTCATCTTTCAGGACTCAATCTGAGATCACATGTTTCTCTTAGCCTCTTTTTTTTCAGGAATAGTATTTTAATATCAATTGTTAAAGCAAATCTAGGGATTTTGTATAATTTTTAATAAGTAGTAATAGCTAAACAACTCCTAAGTGAGCAGTGTTATCTCTCTTTAGTCTCTTAAAAATCTAGAATTGATTGTTAGTTTTTGTCTGAGGTATTTTTGAAGAGTGCAGGCTGGTTATTTTGTGCAATGTACATCAATTTGAGTTGGTTTGATATTTCTTTGTGATTAAGTCCATGACATTCATTTATCCCTTTACTGGTGATATTAGTTTTAATTGCTTGATTAAGGCAGTATCTGCAAGAATTTTGTCCACTGTAGAGTTAACTATTTTTAATTGTGTTATTAATAAGAATTTTTTTATTTTTCCTTTAAATTATTAAAATTTAACAATGTTAACATTGCTTTATCTGAGGCTTTTTTTAATTTGAAACAAGACTTATTTAGATTTTGACTCAATCTCAGAGTTGTGATGGGTATTTATTTATTGCTATAATTGATATGTATGTCTAAAAACCCTAATTCCTTCCATCATTATTCATGATCCTTTTTGAAGTCCCTGTATAATTCTGATTTTTATTTAATTTTCAAAATTATAATTCTGGAAATTCAAAAGCCTTGCACTAATGGACCACTTACTACTATTATAAGTACAATTCTTGGTTTATTATGTTTGAAATACTTGCTTTCATGCATGTGCGTATTTGTGTGTCTGCCTCGAGATGAGATTTTTCCAAGAGTAGTCCGTCTGCAGTCATTCCCAGCTGTTGGCACAGCTCTTATCATATACAAATGGCACTTGCACCTCCTGCCATGTTGCGTAGCTCCAGCAATCACCATTCACATTGCTGTCTTGAATGAACCCCCCCAGACCACAGCTCCATCACAAATGATGCATTGTAGAATCGGGCAACACAATGGTCCTGAATGGTGCCCAGTAATGACTATGCGAACAGTTGGTTACCTATTTTTTCCAAAGCTTGTCAAAGGTAGACATAGTGCTACAGAAATGGGTGATATTGGTTTACTCAATGTCTTTCTTTTAACTAATGATTTTAAGACTAAATGACTTTATTTCTTCATCATATTAACAGTTTCTCCTTCTCAATGAAGTTCAAAGTTTTCTTCACATAACAAATATCCTATAAATTGTCCTGGACTTAGAGGCAGAAAGCTTCCTCTAGTCAGCACTTCCTCTCCTACCATCTAAAATCCCTAAGCCTGTCTGGACTTCAATCATTTTAAGCAGGTAGCAATATTATTTTAAGCGATATTAAGGACAAACTATTTGATTTTTTTCCATGGATTTCTACCCTCACTCTTTGTTCACATTTATGTAAAGAAAAAGTCCACATACCTCAATAAGCAAATTTTAAGAGTAAAATTTAAAGAAATTTGAAAAATACATATGTTCTTGAAATACCCATTCATATTAAGCTGCATACAATTCCCTGGATAATTCCCTCTTATTGCCTCCCAACCAATCTCCACCTGCTCACCCAGAGGCAACCATCGCCTCAGAGGGGTTTTCTCACTGTCCACTAGTTCTGTTGGTGATGGAAGGCACGCATATGGAATGCACCAGGTTATGTATGGCATCTTCCAGCATAATGATTTTGAGATCCACTTGATGTGTTTTTGCATTTGTACTGTATTTATTTTGGTTGCTGAGTGATATTATGCCAAATGATTGTACCACGATTTGTTTGGGCCTACGCTGATAAACAGTTGAGTTGTTTCTTTTTTATAGTTTGTGACTCTTATGAGTACAGCTGCTATTAACATTGTCTTAAGTAAATGTTTTTATGGAAATGTTATTTTATTCCTGTTGATTAAATACCCATGAGGGCAATTGCTGTGTCCTAGGTGAGTTTTTGCTTAGATTTATGAAAAGGAAAAATGCTTTATCATTTTCCAAAATCTTTGTATCATTTTTAATATCTCCATCAACACTAGATAGGAGTCCCTGTTGGTCTCCATTTTATCTATTATTTGGAAAATTTTGTTTTAGCCTTAGTCTTTTGGTGGAATTGTAGTGGTATTTCATTTTGGATTCAATTTCCTATTAAGCAAATTCAATAATTCTTGTGCTTATTGTCACTTATATACTTTTTTTAAAGCAGGTCCAGTCACTTTTATAAAAAAATTGATTTTGTTGCCTTGTAGTTTAATTGCAGTAATTCCATATGCAATTATATACTTAATATCAACAGGTTTTGGTAAGACATTTATTTTGCAAAAAGATTCTCTCATGTGGCTGCTTGTTCATTTCCTTAAAGTTTTTCACAGAGACAGACTTTTAATTTTTTTTCTTTTTTTAAATTTTTATTAAATTATAATTGTGTACATTGGTGCAATCATGGGGCACAATGTGCTGACTTTCTATACATTCTGAAATATTTTCATTGAACTATTTAACATAGCCATCATGGCCTTTTAATCACTATATGAAAACATTTATATTCTACATTTAGTAATTTTCACCTGTACCCTTCTAAGATGCACCATAGATGTAAGCCCTCCCTCCACCTAACCTCCTCCCTCCCCTCA